>PVKC010046961.1:0-11154 GCA_004027635.1 Crocidura indochinensis | reverse complement strand
TTTATGGCTATGTATTCAATGGCAGTATAAATTAGTTTAGATAGAGATTAGCAGTGCTGAATAGTTGTGACAAAAAACTTATGGCCTGTAAAATTTGAAATATTTCTTATTCAGAACATAAAATATTAGAAAGCTTTCACTTGCTAATGAGTTAAAATGGTCAGCAATCAGTTATTGAACATATATTGACCATTCTCCATTTTTAGGGAATTGTGATTAACATAGAACAGTATATTTTTTACTCTTCTGTTCAATGCTACATTTATTGATATCACTCTTGATCAGTCAAGGGAGATATATTTTCACCATGGAGTTATGACAAATATTAAAATTTAGGGACATCTTTTTAAATTTTAACTTTACTACTTTATTTAAGCACCATGTTTACAAATATTTTCAGGATTGAGTTTCAGTCATGCAATGATTACCTTGTAGTCATACAATACTTGTATTATGTACTTGTGTACTCTTGTAGTGTCATACATTACACTACCTTTCACAAGTGCACATTTCCTGCCATCAGTATCTTCAGTTTCTCTCTCTAACCACAGCAAGCATTTTACTTGGCAGACATTTTACTCTTTCTCTCTCACTTTCTCCCTTCCTCTCTCTATTTCTCTCTTCCTCCTTTTAATTCCTCTTTTTTGACATTGTGGTTCATGCTACTGATCATGAAGGCTATATCATGCATATCAATTTACCATTTAGCACCCCATTTTTGTCTAGAGTGATCAGTTCCAACTTTACTTGATAAACAGTATATATATATATATATTTTTTTTTTTTTGGTTTTTGGGTCACACCCGGCATTGCTCAGGGGTTACTCCTGGCTCCATGCTCAGAAATTGCTCCTGGCAGGCACAGGGGACCATATGGGGCACTGGGATTCGAACCGATGACCTTTTGCATGAAAGGCAAACGCCCTACCTCCATGCTATCTCCCAGGCCCCGATAAACAGTATTTTTAAGGACTTTTCTATTTAAAAAAAGTAGTGTTTTAGTCTAGTCTGAACATTAAATTCAATTCTTAAAAATTACTAATACTGGGACTCAACCTCTGTGGGATGTAGATATTACATTTTTTTTGGAAAAAATGCCCAGTTAAATCTAATGTTCAATGTGGTTCCAAAGCAGCAATGCCTTTATAGTTCAGCTATTTGCTCTATTAGATGCTGTCTAATATAACTATACAATTTGACATATTGTGGTTCACATATGGTAGGCTACAAATTAAAAAAAATTAGTCAAATGAAAATAACATTCAGATCACAGCAGATGGGGGATATTCTCTAGGTGTCCCCAGACAATAGAATTTTGTAGGTCCAATTTCAGTGTTTATAAAGTAACATGACCCTTAACAAATCTCTAGATAGTAAGTAGATTGTAAGTGTAACACAAAAATAGTCATAGAGATATATTAAACTGCTTATTTTTATGTGCCTAATTTCTTAGTATTCCTGTAGTATTTTACGTATTTATTCAGAAAATAAATATCCGTATACTATGAGCTACCCTACTTTTATTTTTTTCTCATATCATGTGATTACAATATATTTGGGAAATTGAGTAAAGCACATAAAAGCTAAATTTAAAAAAATTGTAGATGTAGCTTCCTCTAAAGGATCTCCCAAAAAGAGATCAGAAAATTTTCTCAGTTCTGATTTTAAATGATGTAAGTATATACACTCTTACTGTTCTGTCCAGTATGTCATAAACTTTTTTTTAGGTTTAAGTAATTATTTTAACAAACCAGATGCCAATTGACACTAGAAAATGTGAGTAGGCTGGATCAATCAGATTTTTTCATATTGATAAAATGTTATTTGGACAAAATGAATGGAGATTTTTATCTCTCCAGATGTTCAAAGTAGTTTCTACGTTGCAAAGTTCTAAGTTATAAATATATGACTTCACCAGTAATGTACTTGTATCCCTGGGTAATGTTTCTGACTTATATATTTGGGATAAGCATCTAAAAGTGTGAGTGCCTCTGTTAATAATTTTTTACTTTGTGTAATTTCATTCATTCTCACAAATTTTACTTTTAAATATCTACAAAAAATTCCATGTGATTTTGTTAAAATAATCTTTTGTTATTATCATCTCTAAGCCTGACATTTTTTCTCATCATGCCATAAAAATCTGAACATCTCTGTGTTACTCTCTTATTGATACTTTTAAAAATACAATTCAGATAGAGATTATAGAAATGAAAATCTCACTATATCAAAAAATTGAATTTTATACTCCATACTTCTTTGGTTTTTGCTTTACATAGGACTGGCAAGATCACCATATTTATTCTGCTCATTATAGTTTAAGTCTATGAATGTTTGTCTTCCATTGAGATTGCTTTTTCTTTACGTGCTACATAATACTTGGTCTTCAACAGAATATTTAAAATTCTTGCATTGGCTTCCCTGAATTGTCCCTGTCTTGGAACAGAAGCCCAGACTGTACCAGAAGATATATTTATTTCTTTGAATTTGTTACTATATATACATTTAACATGTATGTTATATAATCACATGTGATTTATATTTTAATATAATATCTTTTCAGTGATAGAACTAAAAAGTGAATAAAGTAGGACAATATATCTGGAAAATATGAAGTATCTTATAAATGCAAAATATTGATAAGCACTTCCCATGTTATTTTTCCTTCATAAAAACAATTATATAGGTATTTTCTCCATATTTACTGATGAAAAGTAAATCTCTCAAAGTCTTATAGCTACTAAAAATAATTTTTTAGGGGCTGATATCAATATAGCAAACAAGTGGCTAATCAATAGTAGTTACAAATCAGTAAATTCTAAGTTAAGAGCTTTTGCTTATTAAATTACTTTTGAAATATCACTTTAACTTCCACACATATGTTGCAGAATACAGTACTTCCATCTTGAAATGAGTGTCTTAAAAATATCTATGTGCATTGAATTGTCTTATCTTACCTTTAAAGGGAAAATTAGGTTTCCTTATGAAGTCAATATCCTGAAGCTGAGGTATTTTTTGCCTTATTTGAAGGCGGTAACTTTGAAAACTACTGCATGCAGTTTAATGTTTTCAACTTCTTGCAGTTCTCTGCAAATTCAGACATTTGCTGCAGTGAACAGAGAGTACAAATGTAGCTAAGTGTTAATTAAAAAGAACATCTTGAGTGTAAACATTAAAAATTGATCACCTTCTGTGAGCAATTTAATTTATAAGCATTAACATATTCTAAGCTGATGTCTTGAATTTTACTAGAACATCTCTTGGTGCATAATGAAGGGGAAGAAAGGATTACCCTTAAAATTAATACATTTAAATCTCTCCATCACTGTGGGTGTGCAGATTCCGAGGCATGGCAGGCAGTTAATTCAGTATCTCTCTAACGACACAGCTACAAGAGCAGCAGCAGCACCAACGTGTCCCCCTGGAGTCAGTTCACACAGTCCTCAGTCCTGAACCATTGTAATCGTTTCTGGCTGAGTGGAAGCTTAATTAAGGGAATATGTTACCCACCGTGCCCCCTTTTAGTTTTAGGGTCTGTTTTCAAAGTCATGATTCTGATAGCACATTTTGGAAATGCCACTATAAATGACTAATGCTGTAAGAAACATGAAGTCAGTGAAATTTCATATGGGTTTCTTTAAAAGAAGGTCCTTATTTAGTTCCTTCCCTATTCTGGGCTTTTTGAATGTTACATGGCTCAACAAAGCTCTTTGAAGTCACATATGTTTATTTTCACCTCTCTTCTATTGAAACACACTGGCTCTCATCCATTCTTGTAGTGCTGCTACACTCTCACGGAAAACCTAATTTGTTAGTCAATGACCAGGTGATGAGTTAGAAAAAAACAGGCCAAGAAGGAATAAATGTCCCTGTTCTCAGGCTGTTTTCAATGATTTCATTTTTGAGAGCTGAGGAATCTTCAAAAACATTTTGACTACCCAGTTTCTTAGATTGTGAATAGAGGATTCCACAGTGCTTATATGTTACATCATACTTACTCTTTCTGTATACAAGAGGGTAACACAGGTAGAAAAAATTTCGAAATAGATTTATTTTATAATTAAAAAATGAATTTCAGAATAGGCTTCAAATATTTGGATTTTCTTCTTTTTGCTTCATATACTGAAGAAAGATTACTGTCCGCAAGCCATAGAGATTGGTGCACATCACAAAGAATAAGAACAAGCAGTGCTGGCGGGGAGGTGGGGAAAAAGAAACTCTTATTTACTGCTGGTGGGAATGCCATTTAGTCCAACCTTTATGGAAAGCAATATGGAGATTCCTCCAAAACCTGGAAATTGAGCTCCCATACAATCCACCTATATACCACTCTAGGGATATATCCTAGGAACACAAAAATACAATACAAAAATCCCTTCCTCACACCTATATTCATTGCAGCACTATTTATAATAGCCAGACTCTGAAAACAACCAAGATGTGCTTCAACAGATGAAAGAAATTGTGGTGCATATACACAATGGAATATTATGCAGCCATCAGGAGAGATGAAGTCATGAAATTTTCCTATACAAGATTGTACATGGAGCTATTTTGCTGAGTGAAATAAGTCAGAGGGAAAGAGATAAACACAGAATAATCTCACTCATCTATGTGTTTTAAGAAAAATAAAAAAAATTTTTGTAATAATTCTTAGAGACAAAAGAGAGGAGGGCTGGAAGGTCCAGCTCATGACAGGAAGCTCACCACAAAGAGTGGTGAGTGCAGTTAGAGAAATAACTACACTGAGAACTGTCCTAACAATGTGAACGAATGAGGGAAGTAGAAAGCCTGTCTAGAGTACAGGCGGGGGTGGGGTGGGGAAAGGAGGGAGAATTGGGGCATTGGTTATGGGAATGTTGCACTAGTGAAGCGGGGTGTTCTTTTCATGACTGAAATCCAACTACAATCATATTTGTAATCAAGGTGTTTATATAAAGATATTAATAAAAATAAAAGAGTAATATCTTGAAGAATTACGGTTTTAAGGGGCCAGAGTGATAGCACAGTGGTCGGGCATTTGCCTTGCACATGACCCACCCAGGATGGACCCAGGTTCGATCTACAACTTCCCATCCCTGAACCTGCCAAGAGTGATTTCTCAGTGCAGAATCTTAGTAACGCCTGAGCAACGCTGGGTCTGACTCAAATCTCCCTCCCTCCAAAAAAGAAATAAATAAATTATGGTTTAAATTCATTTAATTTTGAAGTTAATAAAGTCTATTGTGTTAAACTGTTAATATTAATTATTAAAATAAAGCTTTAATATTTAATCAACATGTAAAGATATTAAGTGGTAGTGACCTCTAGCTTATTCTAACATGTGACTTAGTGATGGCCTGAAAATACATAATTTCTGGTGTAATTCTTCAAAGACTGACAAAAAATAACAAGGTAGTATTTATGGGTATTTTTTTGGGGGGGATTTTGGTTTTTGAGTCACACCTGGCAGTGCTCTGGGGTTACTTCTGCCTCTACCCTCAGAAATCACTCCTGGCAGACTCCGGGACCATATGGGATGCCAGGACACGAACCACCGTCCTTCTGCATGCAAGGCAAATGCCCTGCCTCATGCTATCTCTCCAACCCCAACAATGTAGTATTTAAAGAGATTTCTAAAACATAATAACTTTAGAAAGAGTTTAGTTCTTAGGTTGTCAACAAAATAAAATGCAGTGATTTATTTCAGCATAAATTTTATCATCAATGAAATTGAAAAATAGAAAGCACTGTATATGGTGCAATCCAAGTGCAATATTTTTCTAGAATGTTTAAGGGTAATTAGCAAAAAACGATTTCCTCTTCCCAAATTCTCTAGCTTTAAGAACTAATCTTTGATAATACAGGAAATTCTTTAAAAAATAAACAGTTGGGTTTCTATATTTATTTTTAGCTCAGGACTATAGTATATTTAAGAAAAGAAATATGGATAATAATCTTCCTGCCTATCATCTGATGTTACCTACTTGTGATTATTGCTGCAACTCTTTCCAGATATTTTTTCAGTTTCAAACATGCATTTTTATCCTCTACATTAAAAAACATAACTTGGCACGATTTAAACTTATGAGATAATGTGCTATTAACACACTTAATTTGCATATGAAAATTAAATTCTAACTGGGAAATAAATTATATGATTTTTAATTCCTAAAAAGCAGCTAAATATATTTATAATTTCCAATTGCATTTTCCAGTTGACAGCTAAAGTGATTAGGACTCGAACAGAAGATTGATCATAGTGGGGCTGGCAGTGGGAAAGTAGAATCAAGGGGAACAGGAATTTAGAGGTATGGGTCGGTGCCAGAATGGTGCCATATACCAACTCAGTGGTTTTGTAACTAATCAATTTGAGTTCACATCTGAAAAATGGGAGCACCCACATCTTGGAAAAGTAAAGAAACATGTAAGGAGCCATAAAGAAACGTGCAAGGAACAATCACATCAAACTACTGTATTGTTAAAACCGGAGTGATAGCATAGCGGCGTTTGCCTTGCAAACAGCCGATCCAGGACCAAAGGTGGTTGGTTCGATCCGGTGTCCCATATGGTCCCCCGTGCCTGCTAGGAGTTATTTCTGAGCAGACAGTCAGGTGTAACCCCTGAGCACAGCCGGGTGTGGCCCCAAAACAAAACAAAACAAAAGAAACAAACAAACAAACAAACAAAAAAACATAGACATACTTCCCCGGAGCAAATGTCGCTTGGAGCTGACGCCTGAGTGCAGGGGAGGAGAGCATATATTAACCACTTGACATCGCAGTGGTACTCCCCTTTTATTACGCAGACATATCACATAGTAAGAGCAATCAGGGTAGCACACTTTCATCGTCACGTATAGAGCTTTCATTTAAGATTATTTGATCGCTGCTGAGACTTTAATTTTTTTTATATTATTGAAAAAGTATTTTAAAAATGTGGGTTTTTAAATTTTTTTTTTTTGGGTGGGGAGGGTTGGGTCACACCCAGCAGCACTCAGGGGTTGCTCCTGCCTCTGCACTCAGAACTCGCTCCTGGCAGGCTCGAGGAACTTGATGAGATGCTGGGATTCGAACTGGCAAACGCCTTACCACTATACTATCGCTCCAGCCCTTAAAAATAAATTTTTAAAATTTTCTGATGTGAAAAAAAAGCTAGGTAAATGTGTTTAACCAGCTGTGAACTACCGTATTGTAAATATACTTCGGCCTCACAGGCTGGTTATTCCTAGTCGCAGTCTCCTGATGCTATCTCGTGTTGCATTTATTAAATATTTTAGTACACCATTTGCTTTAGAAATTTTTTCTTGTTTTTTTTTTTGTTGTTGTTGTTGTTTGTTTTTTCTTGTCTAAAAACTATGTGCATCTTATGGTCAGGCACATCTTATAGAGCAAAAAATAAGGTCTGTAAATGAATTATTACCTGGGAAACAGGACAATCAATGTTGTCCTGACCCTATTCTATTTTATTCCTCAGTAAGCCATCTTGGACAGAGATTATTTATATATACAACAGAGAATTATTTAGAATAGCTTCAACCATGGAGATTTTTTTTTTTTTGGTGGTAATAGGAGTGACTAGCAAGAGGTGCTCAGTAAGCCTAGAGGCTCCTCCCAGAGATTTTTAACTAATGTCAAACCAAACTAATGTTTTAATGTAAAGGTTGGGGTAGGTGGTTCTCCTGCCCTTTGGTCTCTATCATTAACTTGGAATTTCTCAAGGGGCTCTAGGGCCACATATGGCAGCGCTTGGGCCTCTGTGGATAATCTTGCTGATGCTCATGACATTGTGTGATGCCAGAAGTAGAACTGGGGTTGATGAATTGTAAGACATACAATTTTAACTATATACTTAACTGCCCCAATGTACATGCTTATATTTGTTCTTGCAAGAAAATAATTCAATTTAAGAAAATAAGGAATTTTTTCATTCATATAGCTAGAAAGCTTTATTTACAAAGGTACCACCAGGATGTTGACTCCTTTTCTTTTCTTTCTTCTTTAAGTTCACCTCGTTTATAATAGAAGAAATAAATAAAAATGAATTAAAAAGTAATTAAAGAGAAAAAGTGATGTAAGAGACTACCTTACATTTGGGAATAAACAGACTAAGAGGTAGTATTATAAAGTTATTAAATATGCAAAGGAAATATAAGCTTCACCATTAAGTCTTTTGAGATATTCTTGTGGGTGGTAAAATTCAGGGCACATTTTCATCACACACCCTGGTCTTGTTGAGTTTGAGAAATGACTTGTAGCATAAAGGGATTGGGTAGAGTTCTTGCACTTTGGGTCCTTCTGGAACAGAGTCCAGTCTCTTGCCACAGTCCACATTTGGGGGAGGGTGAGTAAGAGGGCCACAAAGCATGAATCAGCAGGAGTCTTGGTTTTAGTTTCTTACCTGTAGATGAGATGTGGGTCTAAGAGGGTGTCCTTTTGCTTTGAGAGCTAGGTGGTGGCTTATTGGGGCAGGAGATAGGTCTTGGTACCTAATACGTTAAGAACTGAGGGTTGAGACAGTTAAATAAGGAGTGATATCAGATTGGGATCAAGGGGTGAAGGTATAGAAGAATTTCTGAAGAAGGGAGGAGGAATAGTATATAGAAGAGACTATATACACTTTAGGCATGGATTGTTTAGAATTTATGTTGGCACTCAGAGAGGAGTCCTCTGTCTATATACCCATGCCCACATACATTAGTGATCTATTCTTAAGTTGTTGTTAGGCATCTGGCCCTCATAGGATGGGTCTGAGCTCTTAAAAATGGTTGAATTAAGATAAATAATTAACTTAGATATAACTTAGGAAGGGAGAACAAAAGATAAGAGAGAAGAGAAGAGAAAAATAAGTAAATACAGTAAAAATAACTATAAACCAAAAAATTGGGTCAGTACATTGGAGTTGAAAGGTTTTCCCAGTTTCTAGGCACTTTATCACTGATGGGGGTGGGCCTTGCTAAATGAATGTTTCAGCATTAGATAATTGCTGGAGCATTTTTGGATATGCATAGTTTCAGGCCTAGAGTACTAAGCAATGTGGTAGTGAGGCCTATAAGAGGTGGCTACCCTATGTAGTATTGTTCACTGCATTTTATGTATTGAAGTTCCTTTCCTAAAGAGAAAATAACAGTGTGGGATTTATTTAACATAGATTGAATTGAAGAAGGAGGAGGAGGAGGAAGAGGAAGAAAGAAGTAAAAGAAAAAGAAAAAAGAAAAGGAAGAGAAAAGAGCAAGAGAGAGAAAGAGAGAGAAAGAAAGAGAGGGAAAGGAAATGGTAATTTGCCAAAATGTGTTCCATGAGTAGGCCCTGTACTTAAGTCTGTGGTTCGCAGTTAACTGCCTCAGTGGTCTGAATGATCATATGCTTTAGGTCCTAATAGAGGACATAAACCAAAGCAAAAGGTAAATTGGAGCATTTTATCAAGGCATTATTATAATGCAAACTGTATATGGTATTTAGTATGACTGAACACTGAGGGACAGCTGTTAACATTTTTATAAGACTTTCCTGTAAGTTTTCCTGTAAGTTTCCCTGATTTTACTTTTTGCCTTCCAAATTTTTCGATTTTTTTTAAATTTCTTTTTGACGTTTTCTCAGTTTTACTTTCATATCCTCTTGAATCTTATTGGCTGTCCATTTCATGATTTCTTTGGGTTCCTTGAATATCCTCAACATTTCCTATCTAAAATCCTAATCAGAAAAAAAATATATATAGCTTGCTGATATTGGTTGTGTTATCAAAATTACTATCTTTGCTCACTAAGCATGGTGGGGTTCTGCATTACTTTCCCATTGTGACCTTTGCTGTATGGTGATGTTTATTATGTATAGAGGTGTGGTTTATTGATTGGGAGAAATGCACAGCTGTGGAGCAAAGATGATAGCCTCACTCTTTTTCTGAGCTCGATGACCTTGTTGTAAAAGTGGTGCTTCTCAGAAGACCCTGGTGCTGCTCTGTCTGCCTCTGTTTCTTTGGATTCAAAATCACAATTTAAAATGTTAATTGCTTTATTTAAGCACTGTGATTACAAAAATTGTTCATTGTTGGGTTTGAGTCATACAATGTACACCATACTTCACCAGTGTGCCCTTCTCACCATAAATGTCTCCTATTTCTCTCCCACCCAACCTGTCTCTACAGCAGGCAATTTCTCTGTCTCTGTCTCTCTCATTTTGACAGTTGTTTAACTAGCATCCCTAACTGCTCTAGATTAGGACAGCAATTTAAAGTATTACTAAATAAGTAACTAATACTTTATTTGTATTTTCCAGGCTTCATTGGAGGTTAAAGTTGTCAGTGTAGTAATTTGAACTTTCTTTTGTGTAAATTGTCTACTGATTTTTGATTTGTGAAATTCGGTGAGCTCTTTGCTTAATGAAACTATTAATATGTCTTATATATGTAGATTTCTCCAGAGAAAAGGAGTAAATAAAAGACAGATTGATAGATTTAGGGGAATATATATCATAACTATATTCTAGGAGTTGGTTACACATTGTTACTGTAACTGAAACATCCCATAATCTGCTTTTGTAGGAAAGCTGTGGTATAGTTCAGTCTGAACCTGAAGCCCTGGCTCTTGAATGTCTGTAGGCAAATAGGTGGATATCTCAGCTCAAGAAGAGATAGTTTGTATTTCCTTTAATTTTGTTTGATTCTCTTCTGATCCTCAAGAATTGGATGACATCTATGAGATTAAGTTGGTGAGGATGAACATTTTTAAGCTGATTTAAAAGCTAGTCTCTTCCAGAAGCATCTTCACAGATCCAGGTATAATCTTTCTTGTTTCCCACCTAAGGTATTGGTAGTGGATAATTTGGACCATACCTGGCATCCTCAGAAGCTATTCCTGGTTATGTGCTCTGTAGTGAGCCCATGATGTTTCTTAGTAAATGATATATAGTGTCAGGGATCAAACTCACCAGTAATGGTTTAGACATGACATTTTTTATCAGCTATTTGAAATCTTTATAAAATTAAACATCAGTGTGCCAGAGAAATAGTACAAAGGGAGTACTTGCCTTTTACATATCCAACCTGGATTTGGTCCCTGGGACCCAAATGATTCCCCAGCCCACCAAGAGTGGTATCTGAATGAAGAGATAGGAACCAGTCCTGGTTCAGCTGGGACTGGCTCAATCTCCCCACACGATCTAAAGAAAAAAAACAAAAC
>PVKC010046960.1:0-11144 GCA_004027635.1 Crocidura indochinensis | reverse complement strand
AAGTGTTACAATCAATAATACTGTTTGCCACATTCCAGATACTTCTGGGAGCACAACATTAGCCTACAGAAGTAATTTAATATGTCTACTATGAAAATTCTCTGAGTAACTAGCTCTTTTCGTAAAAAGTGCTGCCCTAGTTTTATTCAAGAGAATAGAATGGCTTCTCATTATGTTTAGTGTTCTTGGAGGTCAAGCTGTCCAAACAATCTCTTCCTGTTCTAACCATTTGATAGTTCTATTCTTCCTCATCATGTCACTATCTCACTGCTCCTCACAATAGTTTTCTTATATTCCTTATATTCTTAAATCCCTGCTTGTGTTGGCCTTCTGTAAACAGAATTCTAAAGTGAGAACTTGGCTGACTATAGTGTAGGCTTTCTTTAGTGGAGTACTTTGAAGCACCAACACTTTACACAAATAATCTCATCCTCAAAACAATCTTTATTTGCTTACTAATTATATATGAGAATATTCAAAAGAATAGAAGCATTTTAAAAATAAAATAATAACTTCCTAAACTGTTTTTCTGGAAAATAATTGAGCATCAATATGAAGGCAGATTCTCAAATTCCTCTGAATTTTGTTCATTCTAAACTAATTCTTTAGGAGACAACTTTAAAGATAATGTTGATGATGCTGATTATGGTGATAGTTACAGCAATAATTATTATCTCCCTAATTATCTTACAATTCTCAAGAAAAATGTTTTAGAACTATAGATATTAATAAAAAATAAAGGCAAATTTTGATGGCATGTGGTGACATCTATATCCATATTAGCTGAAGAGCAGGAATCACATATGAAAGCATTCAAATGCCATCATGACCTTCAGTTTCTGCCTCGTATTCTTAATATTTACCTTGCAGAAATAAAAAGCTTTGCTTTTTCCATACTTTCTCATTTTATTTCAACTCAAATATTCACTGATGACCTCTGTGATCCTTAAACTCATCTCTATACCCTAAGAATGTTGGGCTGCATTCTTCAAGTGAAGAGAAGCAATTATTGTTCTCCAACATTTGTAGTAGATATTTGAGTTCAAGCGTAGTGTAATGCTATTCCCATTGGCTCCACTGCAACTAAAACAGTATATCCCAATATCTCAATGAGATGAGAATTGTAGTTTTCTTCACAGAGAACAGCATTTTCATAGGTTTCAAAAGGTCATAAGGCTACAGAAACTGCTTTCAAATTCCAACCTGAGAATAACATTTTTAAAAATTTCTTATCCCTTTTCTTCATTGACTTGTCCAAAAGGATTCAACTTCAAATGTCATCATGATGCAAAAATTAGTTTTCCCTCAGTGACAAAATATGTGCTGGGATCTAAAAATAAAATATTAAAATAAGACATAGTACTGAGATATTTCTAATCATCTAACAAATTTCAAAAAGTGTGAAGATAAAACATAAGGGAGTGGGAGGGGATGAAGTAATAGCATAGTAGGATGTTTGCCTTGCAACTGCAAACTGGGTTCAATCCCCAGCATCCCAATTGCCAAGAGTCATTTCTGAGCATATAGCCAGAATTAACCCTTGAGTACTGCTGGGCATGACTCAAAGTTGTAGGCATAATAGAGAAAATTTCTTTCATTTACCCAATTACTAAATTAAATCACAGAGAGAAACGTAACATACCCTGGACCACTTACACAGTGTATAGTAGAACCAGGACTGATTCAAGTTTAGTATTTTATAAAGAGTATTTGCTATATTGCCTTACTATATGTTTTTAGCAGCCTAGTGAGGAGCTTAGTTTATATAATTTACATTGTTGTACATGAGTTACCAACAAAAACAATTGAATACAAAATTTTTTATAAACTACTTTCTCTGGGCTTTTTCTGACTCTCTCAAGGATATCTTTCTGGACTCTTGCATATCATGAAATTTAGCAGAGAATTTAAGACATGTCTTCTCTCCAGACTATCACATTCCTACAAACAGATCATTGAATTTCATTTAAGGCAAATGCTGAATCATCAAAGAAGAACAATATAAATGAGCACAGTCATGCCAATTTGAAATTTACTTTTATCTATCTATTTGACTACCTATCTAGACAAATAATCAAATGCCTGCTTTCTAATAATGCGTTTACTGACATTGTGATAGCCTGAATAGGAAATCTCATCTCATATAATAGACTGAAGCCCAATAATTAAATAATTATCTATTTCAGCAGAGTCAGGTCCGACATTATACCACGCATACAATAGGAGAAAAAGAGTCTAATTTAAATAAGTTATAGTTATACTCATG
The DNA here is from genome assembly GCA_004027635.1 of Crocidura indochinensis. Lineage (NCBI taxonomy): Eukaryota > Metazoa > Chordata > Mammalia > Eulipotyphla > Soricidae > Crocidura > Crocidura indochinensis. The sequence goes on along the minus strand of PVKC010046960.1, from coordinate 8,878 downwards.
TTTAATGTATTGCACTGTGTCATTTAATTTTTTAATATTTTCTATCTAGTGAAATTGAAGTGAAGTGAAATTGAAGTCCTAAATCACAAGACTTTGCATTACAGTTTAATATTTTTCAAATTTGAATGGGGAATTAGATACCATACCTGAGATGATAATATTCCCTTTTCAGTAAATCATGCAGGAATAATACATGAAGCTGATAAATTTGGGGATCAAAAGACCTTACTTAGTTCTATGGCTTGCTCTGCACCCAACTTTCTTGATAATTAGTCTCTCTATCAATCAGTCAAATGAAAGATCAGAGCTAGATTAGAGAGTGTTTAAGTCCTGTCCATGGTTTAGCTCTCTAAATTTCTTTGCATTCTTTAATACTTTCTTTAGTCCCTGGATTAGGACATATCCAGAAGTTGATGTAACCCAGAAACCAGCATGATTCACCTATTTGTTTTAACTGCAGCCATTGTAAGTACTATTAGAATTAAAAGCTTTCTGGTTTATTTGATTTGGCCAAACAAGCAAATAAAAATAACTCCCTTTATCTTAATATTCTATTGTCAAGCATGATGTTAAGGACATTTATAAAATATTTTATTTCATCTTATGAGAAAATACATGTTGGTGAACTCTGTAATATAATATGGGAGAAATTTTTAGCAGTAGAAAACCAATAAGAAAATTATTAACTAATCCCTGGGCACACAAAGAGAAGTTAGCAGACTAGAATCAAATGCTCATTAATGTCAAGACACTTACTTTTAAATTTTAATTATTATCAAGTTATCATTGCTTATAGTGTTATTAAATTTCATAGACTTCATGTCTCACTTCTATATATTTAGATCACCCACCACTAAATAGAACCTTCTTTTTGATTTCCTTCTTTCTCCACTCATAATCATCATAATTTTCACTGAGTCTAGGAGTCATTTTGTCATTTCTTTCTCCTATTGCTTTTGATATTCTACATTTTTGTCAACATTTATCTCTCTTGGCTTAAGTCTGACCACAGGAATACTGTATGTCTCACTTTGGGATGTAGGAGTTTACTAATTTGAGCAGAAAAATATTTGCATAAGACTCAAAGAAGTAAACTTTTTCAGTCAGAGTTAAGCTCATTGATGAGCTTAAGATTTAAGCATTTGACATCAGAATTTATATTTTATATCAATATATCTATAAATACAATTAATTTACACAATGATTTGCAGCCTTGAATCTATTTCTATGTTAAAGAGACATGAAAATTAGTATTTAAGAGTTAAAAGTATTTTCCAAGCCAATTCAAAGTCACATCGCATGTAGGACCTAGTAAACCAGAACCAAGAACCAAGGTCTTAATTATCCTGTTATATAATGGGATCATATTTTACATTAAAATACATGAAGCCCTGGGGTCAGGCAGTGGCGTTGGAGTTAAGGCGCCTGCCTTGCCTGCGCTAGCCTAGGACGGACCTTGGTTCGATCCCCTGATTTCCCATATGGTCCCCCAAGTCAGGAGCGACTTCTGAGCGCATAGCCAGGAGTAACCCCTGAGTGTCACCGGTTGAGGCCCAAAAACAAAAAACAAAAAACAGAAAAAATACGTGAAGCCCTTATATCTCTAAATATAGCCTATTTATCATATATGACTATATATTATTATTTCTACTTCCTTCCCACCTCCTCTTCCTACCTCCTTCCTTCTCTTATACATTCTCACCTGAATCCTCCTCAGAGATTATTTCCTAGAAGATAGACTATGGGAACAACATGGGGTTCTGAGAATTGAACCCGAATCAGCTGCATGAAAGTTAAGTGTTTTTCCCACTCTATTATTTCCCTGATTCCTGACATACGGTAAATTTGAATTGGGTTGTAAAAGAGTAAAATGTATTCTTTATCTGCCACCTTATCATTTCATTGGTTTTTAGTTAATCAAGACTTTTCTGAGACTTGACTCATCAGTTATCTTCAAAAGTCTGAGTTTCCTGATCTGGGAGTTGACAAAGCATCTTTTCTCTTATGAATAGATTAATTATGATGCAAAATACATGATTATGTACCTATATCTAGTGCTATCTACACTATAATAAAATTTAAAAAAATATGTAAAGGATGACAGAGTCTTCATAACTTCCAACAGTTTACAGAGTCAGAGGGAAATTAGCTTCAAATTAAAATTAGAGACTAATCAAAAGGCCATATATGTTTTCCTAAATGTTCTCTCTCTTTTATTTTCTATTTCTCTCCTCTTCTCTCTCTCCTCTCATCTGTCTCTCTAATTTCTCTACTCTCCTCTTATTGTACCCCACTTACTCACATTGCTTTTCCATCAGCAGAAGTGATTGTTTGCATCTGAAGATGGAGGGATTATGATGAGGAACATTTATAAAAGGTACAGTAACTTAAACTGCAAGAACAAACCTAAGTATATAAGAAATCACTTCAGAAAGAGACCTGCAAACCAAGATTTAGTACAAAAAGAATAGAATCTCAGAGATGATAACATAAATGAAAAAATTAGGTTAAATCCAATTTTCATCCCAAAAGTTTAAAATTATTTTATTTTGTTCGGTACAGTGGTATAAGGTACACTTAGAAGTTTTTGGACCATATGTTAACAGTATTGTAACCTGGAAGACAGGCAGTAACAGGGGTGGAACCTGGGCCTGCAATGCCCAAAGCAGGGATTCCAGCATTCTGCTACCTTTTCCCAGAACTGGAAATTATTAAGAGTGAGGAAAGAAGTATATATTGGGTAGGGAAATGTGGTAAGCTGTCTTCTCTGTCACTTGATTAATTGCATTCAACAGAGTTAAATGGCCTTTTCCCCTTTCTGAATGGATATTTGAGCCTTATAAACAGAGGTAAATGGTCTCCTGATATGGCTAAAACAGGTGGCTGGAAGAAATATGGGGTTGAAAAAGTTGTATACTGCAGTTTGGTCCTGCTCTTCTCTGATTGTATGCTGTGTGCATGCCTTTATAAGAAGATGTGGCGCCTTCTTAAAGTGGAAGGCAGTGAAGTGTCACCTTGCTAAGAAAGAAGTGAGTTTGGGAGAGTTTAGATTATTTTATCTGTCAAACACTTTGAACCACTTGAAATATTTCTTCATTCTTTCTGATTATACCAAGGAGAAATGCTCATTTTGGTCCTATACAGATCTCCACTCATTTTTTATACTAAAAATAAAAATGAATTTGGGGCTAGAGTAATAGCACAGCAGTAGGTCATTTGCCTTTCATGTAGCCAATCCAGGGCCACCAGGGCTCGATTTCTGGCATCCCATATGGTTCCTGGAGCCTGAGCATGTCAAGAGCGATTTCTGTGCACAAAGTACAAAAATGTTCAGGAATGAAATCTCTTGAGTATGGTGTATCTGCTGTAATTATGTTTATCTGTATCCTTAGTGGTACTTTCTTTCCTATTTAATGCAACGACATTTAATAAAAGGAAGTGAGGTAAGTTAAATGAAACATTACCTTTATTATAGGTGATATTTGAATGAGTAATCGGAAACACAGTTCCAGGTGTGGTCTAAGTATAATTTGCAGACCAACAGCACCTGGAAGCCTGTTAGAAATGCAAGAAATAAGGATGTTCCCCCAAATAATGCCACAAAATCAGACATGCATTTCAACCAGATCTCCAGGTGATTTATATATACATTAAAGTTTAGAAGCATTCTTCTAGGGACACCTTCTAGTGCTTCTTAGAGCTTCCTAAATTTAATTCTTTTATCATTAAATATTAAGAGGAGATTTTTTTCCAAATATTTTATTCTCCTTTTGTTTTTTTTGAAAATCAGTAAGACAAAAGTACATGAACCTAAATCAAGTTAGTTACTCTAGGGTATGGCCTACATAGATCCAGTCTTTTAGTCTTCCATCAAAAAATCATTTGTATTTCACCTTAAATTTGTTTATTTTTGATTACTTTGCAACCTGGGATTGTAATTTTTATTCTTACTGTTATGGTACCACATACATAGATCTAGAAAGAGAAGCACCACCGGACACTTGTTGCAGGTTCATAAAGAGTCAGAGAGGCAGTAGCTCTCATCTCTATGAACTCCTCCAGACATGTTAAGATGACAGAGGAAAACCTTGCCCTTCAATTCAAATTACCCTTGGAGATCTATTTGGTACTGTGATTGACCATATAATTTAGCTGATGTGAATTCATAGTTCTATTGTGAATATATGTTGCAGTGAATCCACCAGCTATCAAAGGTCTGGCAGAGGGGCCATCAATGTCTTACTTGGTTGTATCTTGTTTAGAATGCCAACTTACACTAAGCCAGTGTTTGCAGAAGTCAGAGAGCATTAGGTAAACAGAAGAAAATGCACATAAAATTATTGGGTTATGATCTACTCTGACAAGTGTGGATGTACAGTTTGTACATCATAGATCTTAGCCAGAGATAAGGATTCTCATGTTCTTTCATCTCTTGCCCTAACATGAGGAGATTACAGTGAGGAGTGAGTGGCGCCGGTAGTCAACAGCTCACATCCTTGCCTTTCTAGTTGCGTAATATTCAGTAAGTTAAGCTCTCTGCCTTTCAATGTTCTTAACTTGAAAGTCCAGAAGTAATCATTTTGACTTCATAGGTATGGAGGATTGAGATTTTATATGGCTATGATGCATGGCACAATAAGTAAGACAAAGTTTACAGTAGCTGGCATCCAATGCTCTGTAACTCTCCACCTTTTTTCTCTCACTGGAGTTTGTTAGTGAGATAGGACCTCTTTTAAATCCTGCGTTTTATTCTTTATCCTGTGTAACTGTGGTCAAGTCATAGTACTTATATTTCCCTACCCTTGGTTGTGACTATAAGTGAAGTAGCAATATCTTCCTCCCAGTTCTTTGACAGAGCTACAACAATGCTCGCAGGTAATGTGAGCACTCACATAGGCTGTGGCTTTTGGGCACTAAATTCTCAAAAAAGTCAAGTCCACACCATACTTCTTTGTATTAATTTTTATAGTTCACATGCTTTGCAATATCCACCTAGACCTATAGAATTTGGAGCTCTCAGGCTCAGGATCTCTTATTTATCCATGCTCCCTTATCAGATAGAGACATGAAATGTCTTGTTCATAATGGCCAAATAACAGAGACAACTCCATGTTAAATATCCAGAATGAATTTCTCCTCTAAACTCTAAAATGTTCTATCTAAATACTTATGTGTTGTTTTTTTTTAATTTTTATTTTGACCAAAGAGGATTACAAATCTTTCACAGTAATTTTTTTTTTTTTTTGGTTTTTGGGCCATACCCAGTGACGCTCAGGGGTTACTCCTGGCTTTGCGCTCATTTTAAGGTACATAGTGACATTGAATCAGGAGCATTTCCACCATCAATGTTGTCCTCCCTCCACCCCTGTATTATATTTATGATGAATCCATAAGACATTTCAAATTTGCCATATCTCATCTTCTCTTTCTTATGTTCTATTTTTAATCATCACTAGACTTACCATGTTCCTAATCTTTTTCTTTTCAGTGTTTTATGACTTAGAACAAAACAAATAGAGTCAAATTTGGATTACCACTTGCTTTTATTCCTCATTGAAATCTTCAACAAATTCCGTTGGCTCAATCTCAAAATGTTTCCATATTTAATAGCTGATAAAATTCAGAATGGAATCTGTAGTTCTAGTATGACCTATTGATTTAAATATGACCAAGTCTTCTTCTATTCTAAGAATGTCTTATCTCATACTAGCCTCTATACTGTACATTGAGTCTGCAATTTCCTTTTCAGTGTTCTGACTTACTTTTTATTTGCCTGAAATATTCTCCCAATTATCTGAATGGCTTACTCACCAGTCATTCTAATTTCTGCTCAAATATCATCAATTAAAAGATTTTTATAGGGGCCGGGCGGTGGCACTGGAGGGAAGGTGCCTACCTTGCCTGCGCTAACCTAGGACGGTTTCCCATATGGTCCCCCAAGCCAGGAGCGAGCTCTGAGTACATAGCCAGGAGTAACCCCTGAGTGTTACCAGGTGTGGCCCAAAAACCAAAAAAAGAAGATTTTTATAAATATTTTCCACAAAATATTATTGCTACATCACCAAATTAACTTCTCCTCCCTCTCATGGTATTTTTCCATCTTTTTTTTCTTTTATAGTTTTTATTTTAATCATAGTGGCTTACATATTGTTGACAATAATATTTTAGGTACATGTTAACATAAAATCAGGGGATTTTCCTTCACCAAATTGTCCTCCCTCCGCCTCCGTTCCCATCCTACCTCACATGTCCTCTTCCCTCACCCCCGGGGCTGCCAGGATAAGTGGTCCCCTCTGTGCCTAGCTAACTACTTGGTGGTCCTACACCTGCTTAGTCTTGGTACTTCCCTTATACCCCACCATTTTTTTTCCATCTTATCACCTCTCCTATTGCATGCTTTTTAACAGAAAAGTCATACTACCTAGAAATGAATATCTAGAAAATAATTAGTAAATATTTAATGATCCCATTTAATTTTATTTTCCTAAACACAATAATACTTGTGGCACATATTATTCATAATTCTACTTTGATTGTCTCCCTCTAAATAGTATTTTATATACACAATTTTCATTTGCTCAGGATTTATTGTTTAAATAGTTCATTTTTACAATTGCCATTGTTACTAAGCAAATATTTCATGTTCCTCTGAACAACTAAATGAACAGTATCCCAACACTTCTATAGATAAAATTGAGATTTACAGTTTTAAACAATTTTCAGAAAACTACATACTTACTGACAAAAAATAGCAATTGAATTCGAGTTTTAAAACACATAATCCAAGATAATTTTCATGAATATCTACATTTTTTACATTTACTGTTAAAGCTATTTGCTTTGAACTGTAGTTTTATTCTTTTCTTTCCAGGAAGGAAGGATTTATTTCCTTTAATATTGTTTAATCCCAAGTTGCTCTAACACAGTATAAAAATACATAATAACAGCCCGTGCAAAAGTAGTTTTGTTTGTTGTTGTTGTTGTTACTACAATGTATGTGTCATATAGGTCCTTGTTTCTAAAATGTTTCAAAGATTGCATTTGGAAAATGTTTAGTACTGGTGTACGTTCAACTTTAAGATAAGACATCACTTAAATGAAAATTGAGGGGATAATAGAAATAATATTGGGTAAGAAATATAGCAAAGAACTATGTACCAGGGAAACAAACTATCTAAAAGAATACCCAAGAAGAGGAAGGTAATCAGGACCTTATTGAGAAACACTCAAATATGAAATTGGGATAAGACTGCATATAAATTGTTGAGTGCAAAGTTTGACCAGCCATGTGCCTGTACAGAAGTGAAAAGTATTTAGTTTGTGTCTTGTTTTGGATGAAGTAAACAGTCTGACTTAGAATAGAATGTTTTCCTAGGGATATGTATGGAGGAAATGCTGTATGAGACAAATCAGAAAACCCTAGTACTCAGATCAAGTTTCTGTAACAGCAGGAAAGCTAAGTTAAAATTTAGGAAACCAGGCTGATGGCCAATAATTAAATAAAAATGGACTGTACCTCTATCAATTCAGGGCTTTCCTCATAAGATCTAGGAACTGAGATCAATCCCAGATTAATTCTACCAGCCATTTCTTCAGCCTTTCAGTGCTTCCATAAATGTGGTAATAATGAGTCAATGTTATTATCTAGTAAATTCCTGCAAAGTCTCAGGCAAATAAAAGCCAAGCTCAGCTATGTAGACTCCTGCCCATCTTCTGAGTGTTTGTTTCCTCTGTCCAATCTTTTTCAGTCTTTGGACTTTAACAGTTAAACCAGTTTCCTGGGAAGCAGCATAGTCCTAAAGTGTGTTCATGAACTTAGGTCCTGGAGCATCTGTGTCCAGCCATGAAGTCCCTAGCAAATAACTTAATGCATACCTATTTATCTTCTGTTTCAGCCCAGTGGAACTAAGAGCTATAAATTGTAGTTGAGATTCAAGACTGTTTTTTTGATCAGGGATGTGTTGCGTATCAACAGTGATGCCTAGTATTGGTAAACACTAGGAGCCCAGAGTCCATTTGCCCACTGTAGTGAAACAGACATGCTCAGCAGGCAACAGACCTCCAAAGTAGACAAGGCACCATCAACTCCACAGTATACAGGAATTTGCCAAAACTGGAGACAAATGAACTGCTTCTAATCAGGCCTAGGGCTTAAAACAAAACGAAACGGGCACTGAAAGCCTTTATGTGCAGAGTCTCGCTAAATTTTGCTAAAGGCAAATTTGGTGCTTATATCAGGTTTGGCATTCTATTATGTGTGTTTTAGGATCTGACGCATGTGTTGAATATGTTGAGATTTTTATGGCCCTACACAACACAGAGGCAGCAAAAATCAGAAGGTTCTTTGGTCAGAAATGATCTTAAAATTCCAGTTCCTCACCTTACTGTGAAACTTTAGACAAATTGCTAACTTATTTTCTCATACTTAAAACGAACCATGAAGTCGACTTTATTTTATGGACAAAACAACAAGAAGCAGTCTCCAACACAGAGCAGGGATTTGTAGCTTGCTTGAAATTAGAAAATCTGCATAAAAGTGGAAGCACATCTGTGATGAAAATAGAAGCATGAGAACTTTATAGGAAGAAATTAAGATTCCAGTCAATGTTTTGTCTTTCTAGGTAATTCAGGCACATTTATTTTTTTGCTAAGAGATAATATTTCCCGTATCATAAAGCTGTTGATGAAACTAAAATATGACTTTAAAGTATAAAATAGAGGTTTTTATGGATAGTACTGTCTTAATATAATGTGAGCAATATTATATCTTGGCTGAATAACCAAAATACAAAACTCCATTAATTAGTTCTATTTAACCAACTAATATTTAATTGTGTGCTTATTATTTGTGAAATTATTTTAAATTAATTATTGTTGA
>PVKC010046959.1:0-11163 GCA_004027635.1 Crocidura indochinensis | reverse complement strand
GTATAAATTTTTATCCTTACTCTATTAAATAATTCAGCATACCTGATTTGTTTGGTTTTCTTTAGCTTTTAGTGTCTGATTACTAAGCAACAGATCTTCATGGATAATAAAGGTGAAATCTCAAATTAAAAAAATTAAGTGGAAAAAAAACTCTAGAGATGCCAAATTTGTGAGAGTTCTACGTTGTGCAACAAAGCTAGTGGCTTTGAAATATTGCCACAACTCTAACACCTTGTGCCAGATATTACATTTACTCAGGGTCATTTGGGCAGAAGTAATGAAATATATTAAAGCAATATTTACGTAGCAGATATGCAATATCAACCATGTTATGTACATTGGTGATAAGAAGAAGGATTGGGTTGTATGGGAGAAAAGTGACATTTTCTCTAAGTAGTGGAAAATTACCAGTGAGCCATATCTTTAAGTTCTCTGCTTAAGTTTATTTTATTATTTCTTCATTAAGCTGCAATATAATTATTAATAGCAAGAAAAAATAGTATCATTTAAAATTGTTTCTAGATCTGGGGCTAGAGAGATAGGACAGTGAACAGGGCAGTGGCATTGCACACACCCAGCCCAGGTTCAATTTCCAAGACCCCATATCATTTCTCAAGCCACTACAAAAATAGTATGTCTGAGCACAATGTCAGGACAAAGCCCTAAGCATTGCTAGGTGTTCCCCACTCCTCCCACCCCCCCTCAAAAAAGGAACTATTGAGACCTAATCAACAACAATTTGAATAAGGCCCAAAAGGAAATTATTCCTTAGATGGCTTGTGCCATCTTTCCATTACATATTAAACCCCTAAACTCCAATATCTCAAAATACAACTCTATTTGGAATTAAGACTTCTAAAGAAGTTATAAAAAAAAAGTGGAATTAGAGTGGACCTAAATTCAATCTGAGCAGAATCCTTAAAAGAGAAGATTAGGATATATGGACAGATTACATGTATACACACACCAAACAAAGTCAAGTGAGGTCCCAAGGAGAAACCAAGAAGAGATGCTTCCTGACAAACCTTGATCTAACCACCAGAATGGTGAGAAATTAGTTTCCATTGTGAGGCCATGTCATCTGCAGTGCAGATGAGAGTTTGAGCAAACCACTTACAATCCCTAAGTAAAAGTGAATTTCATATCTATGTGAGAGAAGAGGTGTTTAGGGCTCATTGTTGAATGATGCCTTCTTGTTTTCTAGTCGTCAAGTTTGATTTCTATATTCTGTATCATTTTATATGTGAAGCAAATGAGTTTACTTTCTCTTAGGTCATCAAGTATATATTTTAAGTATTTTCTTTTGACTCAGGAGATCATATCAGCACATGGACTAGAGCTATAGAAACAAAATAAACATGAGAGACATCTGTCCTTTACAACAGATCTATTATTGTCAGCTTCTTTATCTGAGAGGATGTGGATTCACACCTCAAAGATGCAAAGATAGGCATGCTGTTGAAGGTGATTGAGCCCCTATGAAAACTCCAGAGGAACCAGATTTGGGAAATTTCTGAATTGGTAAATCCCTGGAGGTGCTGGAATGTTGATATCCTAGGGAAAGCTCTGCCATCTTTCTCCCATACCTTGCTTCTCTACCGTCTGTTGTTCCTAGGTTTTTTCTATATAAATACAACAGCAAATGTTAAGTCAAAGTTTCCATGGATTCTGTGAACCCATTTAGCAAGTGATCAAACCTGAAAAGAGTGTCATTGGAACCCCAGACAGTCAGAAATACAGGTGATAATCTTGACTTCTGGCGGTGTCTAAAACACAGTTTGTGGAACCCTTTGTACGAAATCTGATGCTACCACCAGGTAGATCTTGGCAGGACTGAATTCAATGTATAAGACACTCAGCTTTATCTACTGAGAACTGGAGAACCTTTTGAGGGACTTGGGTGGGGACTAAGGGGGACTCATATCTTATATCCTATACTAAAAGAAGAGATGATAAGAGAGTTTCTCTTTACATCAAGAAGGTCAAAATGGTAGGTTGACCTCAGATCCTCACTGGCCTCCCATAGCCCTCTATAAAGGAGTGGACTGCAATTGCACAATAACCCCAACATTCTTCTAGGATAAACTCACTTTTTCCAAGAGGAGAGTCTATCCAGGGGGTACAGGAAATGGCCAGTAGTGCTGCTACAGAGAACTTACAAAGCTCACATTCTTCTATTCCTTTTGAAAACTATGCCTAATTGTTTAGAATGTAAACACTCAAAGACTTTTCTAAACACTTAAAGACTTCTACATCTACATCTCTAGACATACCTGATGACTTTATATTGGCATGTAAATGGTGGTGAATAAAGTTCAAAAGTAGAGATAGAAGACTGGTCTTGCATGAAAAAAGAAAGAAGAGGAAAGAAGAAAAAAGAAAAAAAGTAGCAAGAAAGAAAATAAGAAAAGGAAGGAAAATAGGGAAGGAAGGAAGGAAGAAAGGAAGGAAGGAAGGAAGGAAGGAAGGAAGGAAGGAAGGAAGGAAGGAAGGAAGGAAGGAAGGAAGGAAGGAAGGAAGGAAGGAATCTTCCCAATATAGCATGATCTTTTTTCTTTCACTAGTGCATCTTGAAATTTAAATTAAAAATAATTTCCTTGCTCATACACTTATTTCAATCACCAAAAGTAATATGAGAATGGTATGAGAACTATTATTGAATCTCTAAACCTTGTTTATAAAAATAAAAATATGGGGGTCACTATTTAAATATTGAAGTAGCTGAAACACTCAATATTCTCCCCCAGCTAGTGGCTGAGGTGCTGTGTCCACATGGAAAAAAATATGTTAGCTTGTTCCCTGTCTGCTCACAACCTAGGGCAGTCATGTGGAAAATAGGACCATGGACAGGAGCTTGAAGAAGGAGAAAATATAGCAGGTGACTAGAAGTAGGTAGGAGATAAAAATAAGTCCTCTGGAGAGGAGTAGCTAAAATGATCACATGCATTTGTGTGATATAAAAATATAAATAAATAACATAGTATGGTAATAGAATCCAGAGAACCAGGAGGACCAGTCCATGGTAGGAAGCCTGCTACAAATAACAGGGGAATACAAATGGGGAAGAGAAGGTCCCACTGTGACAATAGTTGGAATCAATCACTCTGGACAAGAATGAGTGATGCAAGGAGATAAGGTGATAGAGATGATACCCTCTCAGTAACAACATTGCAAACTTCAGTGCCTAAAAGGAAAAAAGAGAAGAGAGAGAGAGGTATCTGCCGCAGAGGCAGGCAGGGAGGAAGGCAGGAAGGAAACTGGGGACATTGGTAGCAGGAAATTCACAATGGTGAAGGGTGTTGTACATTGAATGACTGCAACTCAATCGTGTGAGAATCATGCAACTCAATTGTGAGAAAAAAAAATTGCAACTCTATTATGAACAACCTTGAAATCACAGTGTTTTAATTTATTATTTTTTTGATCAGCTCTCTAATTTTCTTCATCAGCTATTGGCCTTTGTTTGGGAAAGATCCTAGACAAGCAACATGGTAGGTAAAGTCAGGTCAACCAGGAAATGCCTCTGACCAAAATCAAGACTAAAGCCTGATTTGGCCTCTGAAGAAAATGCAAGCACTTCTCCAGACTTAAGAGATATTGCAAGCTCTCTGCCTGTATGCCTGATATCACAAATTCAGAGGCATCATCTTCATTTTACTAAAATCCAAAGCATTCTCACCAAAAAATGTTTTTCTGTTTGTTTTAGAAGCATGTTCCTTATTGTCTTGTATTTGGAGTTTTTGAGATTCACTGGCTGGTGCTTAAGAGAGAACCCTGGTAGTAGTTAGGAGATCATATATAAGGCTGGGCACTAAAAGGGGAGCTAGAGGGATGCTAACTTAGCACCTTAATTTCAGTACCATCTCTCCAGTCCCAAGCATGTTCCTTTATTAAAGATCAACTCCTACCTGCCACTCTTATTTTCTCCCATGATACCAGGGTATGAGCTAAGTTCCCTTGAGGCCCTTGGGGCAGACAGGTAGCTCTAGAGGTAAGGAAGAAACGCCACACCCTCCTTTCTCTCTCTGGCTCCAGGCTGCAGTCACACTTCCTCCACTTGAGAAGCCATGTATGAAGAGTAGCTCCAGGGTTCCTGAGCTGGATCCAATACCAGAGGGAAGAGCAGCTGCATCTTACCACTTCCCCAGAGCACTCCCAGACATACCAGTTCTCTGGAACAAGCTGCCAAGAATGTTGGGGGAGCCAGGTAAGGCAACAAAAGGAATGCAAAGAGAAAGAGAGCCTCAATATTTGCATAAGAGAAATGTGCTCCAATTAGGGTTTTGAGGGAAAAGGAGGAAAGAAAAGGAGAAAATAAGGAATGAAGGCTGGGAGGGAGGAAGGGAAAGAGGGTGGGAGGTTCCTTAGGGAAATTTTATTTGTAAATCTGTTTTCTTATGTTCACTCATGCAACTGATGAGAGAGGGTTATGAAAAGACTTCCTTTCTAAACAACCCATTGCTAATCTATTAGTAAAAATGTAATATAGGGGGAAAAAATCAAAGAATTATAAAACAAAGTAAATAATACAAAGGTTTATCATTCATTGACTTCTTATATCCATTTTTTGTTACATTTATTTTAGAGTCTTCTTTTGAATTTTTGCAAGTGTTTTTCTGTTTTTACCTTGCTTAAAAATTAACAGACTACTAAGCCTTGGCACAAATCTAAGCAGTACAGAATTATACAATAAAAGATAATAAAAGACCCAGACAAACGATCCAAAAAAGTGGGATGAAGGGGTGTGGGTTTGTTTTTGTTGTTGGTGGTGGTTTTGTTTTGTTTGTGCTGTTTTTTTTTTTTTTTCAACAAAGAGTCTGGCCACTTCTGTGCAAAACCAAATTTTTTTTTTTTTTTTTTTTGGTTTTTGGGTCACATCCGGCAGTGCTCAGGGGTTACTCCTGGCTCTATGCTCAGAAATTGTTCCTGGCAGGCACAAGGGACCATATGGGGCACCGGGATTCGAACCGATGATCTTTTGCATGAAAGGCAAACGCCTTACCTCCATGCTATCTCCCGGGCCCCGCAAAACCAAATTTTAATCTCTCTTGAATCCAGGACAGGGGAGATAGCACAAAGGCAGCCCTTTTTGCAGGCAGGAGTTACATGTTTGATTCTCTGTAATACATGGTTTTCTGAGCCATGTTTGGGATTGACCCCCAAAAATAAAATTAAAGAAGACTCTGCAATCAAGTTGCAATTCAGCTATTACCAATGTGATGTTAGCTGAGTTATATCTATTCATAAAAGAGAGATAATAATAAAATCAGCCTTAAAATTATAGTAAATCTGGGGGGCCAGAGTGATGGCATAAGCAGTAAGGTGTGTCTGCCTTACCCATATTAGCCTAGGACGAACCGAGGTTCGATCCCCAGCGTCCCATATGGTCTCCCAAACCAGGAATGATTTCCGAGCACATAGCCAGGAGTAACCCCTGAGCATCATTGGGTGTGGCCCAAAAGCAAATATATATACATATATATGTATGTATATGTATATATAGTGAACCTGGGATCACAAAGATAGTAAAGGAATTAAGACACTTTCATGTGATGGACCTTGATTCCATCCCAGATACCACATATGATTCCCTGAGCGTTACCAAAGGTCATTACTAAGGAAAGAGCCAGGAATGGCCCCGAAGCACAGCTTAATGTATTTCAAAAAATACACATATAGGGACTGAAATGATAGCACAGAAGGTTGAATGACTGCCTTGCATGCAGGCAGGTTCCATATGGTACCCTGAGTCTGCCAAGAGTTATTTCTGAGTACAGAGCCAGGAGTAACCCCTAAGCACACCAGAGCATGACTTCAAAAATCCATATATATAAAACTTTAAAAATAAACCACATAAAAAATTTAAAATAAGTCACTTACTATGGTTCTCATCACATAAAGCTAATAACTATTAGCTAAGGGGCCAGAGTGACAATACAGAGAATAAGAAACTTAACTTGCAAGCAGCTGGCCTAGGTTCAATTGCCGTCATCTCACATAAGCCTGAGCTCCATCAGGGTAATCTCTGAGCACAGAGCCAAGAGTAAAATGTCTCAAGCATTACCAAAGATGGAAAATAAATAAATACAAAATAAAATAAACATTAGCTTATTATCTTTACCTTCTTCAATAATCATTCTTTATAATCATCTGTTGAATGGGCAACCATATTCAAAAGTTTGATTTCAGGGTCAGAGAGATAGCACAGCAGTAGGGCATTTGTCTTGCATGCAGCCAACACATGATGGACAGTGGTTCAAATTCCAGCATCCGAGACTATGGTCCCCCGAGACTATCAGGAGCTATTTCTGAGCACAAAGCCAGGAATAAATCCTGGAGCACTGCCAGGTGTGATCAAAACAAAACAAAAGTTTGATTTCATTTTTTTTTTTTTTTGGTTTTTGGGTCACACCTGGCATTGCTCAGGGGTTACTCCTGGCTCATGCTCAGAAATTGCTCCTGGCAGGCACAGGGGACCATATGGGGCACCGGGATTCAAATCGATGACCTTTTGCATGAAAGGCAAACGCCTTACCTCCATGCTATCTCCTGAGCCCCTTGATTTCATTTTTAAAGATGCTGCATTTAGTGAACCAAAGATTGTCTCAATCCATTTCTCTTAAACAGAACCTTAAATATTTTTTATAAATTCACAGAAACCAAATTCTGTGACTTTGAAATAAAATCTCTAATAAGTAAGGGCAGAAAGTTGAAAGTCTCTACTCTTTTTATTTATTTATTTATGTATTTATTTATTTATTTATTTATTTATTTATTGCCACCAATTGGGAAGGTCCTCTTCACTGTGCATGATTTACCATCACTGGGACCTAAATGGATGGTACAAGTCATAAATGGCTTTTCCTGAACAACTTTGGCATTCATTCTAGAAGACTGGCACAAATTAAACTCAACTGGAGTCTTCTCTGACCCCTCAAATCCAACATGTCATCTCTATGACCACCCATCCCGACCCAATAATAAATACATTCATTCCCTCTGTTCCTGTTGGGAATCCTCAGAGTTCTCATTCCATTCTCACAATCCCCTGTAACTAGTCAACTTGAAAAACTGAATGCTGACACGCTGGCTCTAAAAACCAAACACTCTGTGCTCTAATACTTCTTGAGTTTGGAGAATCCAGCCTGGATTTTACCTGGCCATCAAGTGCTGTTTATATCTACAGTCAGTTCTGTTGTAGCACTCAAAATGAAATTTGTTCCAACGTGCTTGATCTATTAGGGGAAATTTTAGCACCATGTTAAATTTGTATTTGCTTATTTCAATGTCATCACCAGGCCAACAACAGAAAACTTCACCCAACTGAACTTAGCTGCGCGTGATTCCACCAAATACACATGTATATACACCTCACAGGCACAAAAACCTGCCACACCCTCATGAAGCCACCATTCCAACTTTCCACTACCGACAACTCTCCCTTCTGTATTTCTCTTTTTCTTCTTTCTATATCCTTTTTGCTTGCTTCTTCGACACAGAGGTTTGCAGCCAAGGACAATTGTAGGAGCATCCACCTAACATACAAGCAACACATTTTTATGGTAAAAAGTCTTTTTTATCATAGTATCAATTGATTCCTCATTATTTATCATGGGCAACTGTGTTTTGTTTTGGTCCTAGGTACTTGAGTGTGGTCCCAGTGGTGATCAGAGAACCATTTAGAGCCAGAATTCAAACCCAAACCTCCCTCATGCAAAGTATACATAGCTCAGCCCCTTGAGCTATTTCCTAGCACTTCTGCTTTTTCTTTTTAACATCATCCTTTTCTTTTTTTAATTTAGTTTCAGGGGGGCTTTTCAGCAGTGCTAAGGGGGTGACTCTTAGCTCTGCCCTCAGGAATTACTCCTGGAGGTACTCGGGCTACCATATGGAATGCTGGTCATCGAACCAGGATTAGCTGTGTGCAAGTCAAACACTCTATCTACCCACTGGACAATTTCTCTGGCCCCAATTACTGATGAAATTTTTGACTGTCTCCCAGCCCTATTCCTGTACTTTTCAGAGCATGATTTTGCATAGCTTGGTGATTAACATAACAGATATAGAAGAATTGGCATTACTTTATGTCTACAATGTAAGGATTTGGGGTTAGGAAACCTCCCAAATGATGCTAAGAGGTCTGAACACCCCTTTTAATAAAACTCAGCCAACCAAGCCTTGTTGTTCAGTGCCAGCGTAGGAGGATACAGTGGTGGGCATCACTAGGACCACCCAGACAGTGCTTAAGTTTGTAGAGCTCCAGGATTCCACTCAGAGATACTCAGCAAGCTATGAGGGGTCAGGGATCAATCCTGTATGGTGCATGCAAAGCATGAACCTTAATCCCTACACTATCTACTCAACCTCTGACTTAGAAAGTTTGCATCAGATTGTCAAAGGAAGTTGCTATTACTCAAAAAAGGTTTTTTGTTTTTGGCCACACCTGGTGACGCTCAAGGGTTACACCTAGCTAGGCGCTCAAAAATCGCTCCTGGCTTGAGGTAACATATAGGACACTGGGGATTGAACCCAGGTCAGGCCTGGGTTAGCCAAGTGCAAGGCAAACGCCCTACCGCTGTTATTATTCCAGTCTCTCAAACATGTTTTAGCCTAAGATTACTCTTCTTCTAATGTCATAAAAATGTGAGCCACCCTCTAATAACAGTTTTGAGCTGAAAAAAGAAAGCTTTAAAAATAAAAGGTTAAGGGGTCTGGAGAGATTGCACAGCGGTAGGGCATTTGTCTTGCATGTGGCAGACCTGGATAGATCCGGGTTCCATCCCCCAGAATCCCATATGGTGCCCTGAACCTGAAAGAAGCGATTTCTGAGCGCAGAGCCAGGAGAAAAGTGTTGCCAAGTGAGCTCTCCCCCAAATAAAAATAAAAGGTGAAATTAAAAGAAAAAGAAGGGGAAGAAAAGGTGAATTTAATTTTAAGGATGTTTTATTTAACCAGATAAGTGAACAATGTTGCATTATTTGCACCATCTTTGAAATCTGATGTATTTCACAGTGTTCAATGTAACTAACATAAGTCGAAAGAATTTTTATCCCTCTAATCAGAAGAGGATATAAGGCAGAG
Source organism: Crocidura indochinensis (assembly GCA_004027635.1). NCBI lineage: Eukaryota > Metazoa > Chordata > Mammalia > Eulipotyphla > Soricidae > Crocidura > Crocidura indochinensis. The sequence continues at coordinate 2,082 of PVKC010046959.1, read as the reverse complement.
AAGAAAAGACCTAGTTCACTTTTTCCCCTCAGATAATATAAATAAAACTAAAACTAAAAGGTAAGTTGCTTTACAAGAACCTAAAATAAACCCACTAGCCATTACATGCTTGTTAACCTAATTGAGAGTAATGCCTTGCTTAGTGTCAGATTTGATGTGGTCCAAGAGTGAAGAAAACACACATCTCCTGAACTTGTAATCTATTCCATGTGGGACTCTTGGGAAATGCCCAAAAAGTTTTCTCTCTTAAAACTGCTTCTCCTAAACGAAGATACTTGGCACATTTGAGAACTCTTTGTATGAATAGTTCTAACACTAAACAACATAGGTTTCAAAATAACTTTAGTAAGGTTGGAGAGATGGTATACATGTTATGGTGCTTGCTTTGTCCATAGTCAACCCTAGTTGACCCCTGGCATGCTTATGGTTCCCCATCATTCCCATGAGTAATCCCTGAGCATTGAACAGAGAGTAAGCCCTGAGCACTGCTAGGTATGTCTCCAAAACAAACAACAACCAAAGAAAACTTTTGTAGATAAGACAAACATTTTGCTTTAAGTTGATTTATAGAGGATAAGTAATTTATAAAATAAGAATTCCTAAAGAATTCGAGTCTTAGCAAGCCCGGCTTAGCCTTCAATGAAAAGGCTTCTTTTTCTATTGTTTCTAAGTAGTCATTTGATTATCATCACCCAAACACCATCCTGATGTTCTAAATTTTTTTTTCCAGGCCAAATCTTTGCCCAAGTGAAAAAGTAAATGAAAGTCAGTGCGTAAGAGCAATATTCCCTTCTTGGCCCTCAATCTTCTGTGTCAGCTTTCAGTTTATGCAGCTCTATAACACTAGAGCACTATTAGAAACAGCCTTATCTTTTTAGACCATCTAGATCAAAATTAAGATAAAACATAGGGACTTTACAACTACACATGATTTGAAAGCAAAAAGAAAATTCTGGGGCCGGGTGGTGGCGCTGGAGATAAGGTGCCTGCGCTAACCTAGGACAGACTGCGGTTCGATCCCCCGGTTCCCCATATGGTCCCCCGTGCCTGCCAGGAGCGACTTCTGAGCAAATAGCCAGGAGTAACCCCTGAGCATCACCGGGTGTGGCAAAAAAAAAAAAAAAAAAGAAAATTCTACATTTAAATAATTTTAAATATATCATCCTCAGAGACAGAACTTAAAATAAAACACATTTAAAAGTTAGAAAACACCACAGTGGAAGACTTGGTAACAATTTCTAAAACTCAACTGTTACAATTTCTAAAACTCAACTGTTAATAAATTTGTAAATCATCTTGCTTTCATAAAATTTAAAAATCAAGGGGCTGGAGCAATAGCACAGAGATAGGGCGTTTGCCTGGCACTCAGCTGACACAGGACAGACATGGATTTGATCCCTGGTGCCCCATATGGTCCCCCAAGCCAGGAGCTATTTCTGAGTGCATAGCCAGGAGTAACACCCTGGTGTAGCCCAAAAAGCAATATATATCTTCTACACAAAATATAAAAATCAAATAAAATTATGGAACTCAGAATGATAGTTCAATTCATTTGGCACTTGCCTTGTGCATGGCCTACTCAAGTTCAATATCTATTATCCTTATGATCTCCAGTGCACCACTCCCAAGAATAATTTCTGGACATAGAGTCAAGAGTAAACCCTAAGTAGGCATATCACAGGATGTGACCCAAAATCCAAAACTAAAATAAAGTATAATAATTAAAAAGCAAGTATGTGGTGTGATGGTGAAAGTGGATGCCATTTGAGGAAACGCTGTTTTGGTGTCTTTAATGTCTAGCTTTTAATGTAGACGTTAAAGATGACTTTGTAAGTAGACTATTTAAGCTTTAGCCAATATAATCATCTTGAGAGTTATAACACATATCTATAATATATTTATAATATACCACATATCTCAAACATTTCCTAAAACTTCCCTTTGGAGAAGGGCAATTCTGTGACTTACTATTCCTATACAAACACTTGAACCAAGCTCTGGACAAAGAAAGGAATGTCATTTATATCAAGTTGAGTAACAAGTCTCTCTTGAAGTCAACTGCCTCTATCCATGGATCTAAAA
>PVKC010046958.1:0-11147 GCA_004027635.1 Crocidura indochinensis | reverse complement strand
AACCGGGACATCCTTAATAGTGCTCGGACACCAACAAGTGCCAGCCCTATTATGAAATATCCTGACAACGAAGAAAATGGGAACAACTTGACCTAAGAGCAAGTTATCCTACCTCACCAGCTAACGATAAGACAAAATCAGAAGACTTGTCACCCTTTGGTCTATCCATATGCCAAGATCATGATTTACAGATGACTGGCTTCAGAACCATGGCCAGACTGTATGTATACTGGGACCAATAAAAAAGCCCTAGTCTAGGGCGTGAGCTACCGCCTACATAACAACTATGATCCCCTAGTTCCAGAGGTCTGCCTGAGACTATTGCAATAGAAGGGAATTTCTGGAAACATAATGAAAGACGCTATCCCAGGCCCCTCCCTAGGATCAGCGCAAAGACCAGGACTGCCAACCACAGAAGACGGATTAAAACGACACAAAGGGAACAGAACTTCTAGAATCACAAAGAAAAATAACAAAAAAATAATCAGAAGTTCAACTCCTTGACTCGTGCAGATACCAAGACCTCTAGATACAGAGGTCTGATTTTATCACCCAGGATGCAGCAGAAATCTTCCATACACCACAAAAGCACCAAGGGGAGAGTAAATGAACCTGAAAGGAGTCTATAGTCAATCCCGTGACAATATACGGCAAGGATGGAGAAACTCTGTATCTCTTAGGCAAAGGAAATTCCTTTTCAAATGACCCCAATATTTACTGTGCATCTGCAGGAGGGAAAAAAAAACAAGCACAAAACAATTTTTTATTATTATTATTTACTTATGTATTTTTTGTTGATCTCATTGTTGTGGTCTGGCTATTGAAGTGGATGTCTCCATTTATATTTATTTATTTATTTATTTTCTTCTTTTCTTTTCTTATGTGTTCTGCCACATTTTTTATCTCAATGCCATGGCCTTTATATGGTGCTTACCCCCCCCCTTTTTTTTGGAATGCTCACTGGATATTTTATTTGACAGTTCTTTATGTACTGTTGTGCTGTTTCACCTTCTTTTTTCTCCTCCATCTCTCAAACCAAGGATGAAAGCCTCTAGAAGGACTCCAACCATTTCCAGAGTATTTGATCCCTTTATTTTTTTCTTTATTTTTTTTATTTTTTTTCTCTCCAGGTTATTACTTTTCTCTTCTTCAAACAAAACCACTTAACTTGAACTAACTAGTCCCGCCTCCCAATTAGGGGGCAGGGAATAAGAGGGGTATCAAGATCAAACAGGTGTAAGACCACTAAGTAGTAAGCTAGGCACAGAGGGGACCACTTACTCTAGCAGCCCTAGGGGTTAGGGAAGAGGATATGGGAAGTAGGATGGGAACCAGTGGAGGGAGGACAATTTGGTGATGAGAATTCCCCTGATTTTATGTTAATATGTACCTAAAATATGATTGTCAACAATATGTAAGCCACTATGATTTAACAAAAAAAGAGGGGAATATTTTTTGTGATGGAAAATTTTTTTTTCTAAAAAAAAAAAAAGGTGTTTGAACAGTGATGGAACAGAATTTCTAGAATTGTAAAGAAAGACTCCATCCTAGGGTCCATCCTTTGATCTATGCAGATACCAAGATCTCTAGATACAGAGGTCTGATTTTATCATCCACAACCAAGCAGAGAGTTTCCATACACCACAAAAGGACCTACGGGAAAGTAAATGAACATGTACGGAGTCTGTAGTTATTCCCATAACAGTAAACTTCAAGGGCAAGGGAATTCTCTTTCTAATCTCCCCGATATTTACTGTCCCTATGCAGGGAAAAAAAAAAAAGAAGCAGCACAAATTAAATCTTTTTGGTTTTGTTATTTTTGTTTGTTTTGTTTTTGTTCTGTTTTGTTTTTCATTTTTTGTGCTTTGTTTTGCTTTTATTTCAGGACTGTCTGTGGTTATTGTGTGGTGGTTGTCTTTATTGCTGTGGTGCTTTTTGGACTTTTTGTTTGATTTTTCTTTTTGTATTGATTTTATGTTTTTTTTTCCTTTTTCCCTTTCTTCTTTCAAATTGATATTTATAGCCTCTAGAAGGACTCCGCCCATTTTTTGCCTGCTTGATTTTTGACCCATTTTATTTTTTTTCTTTCCTTCAAACAGTACCACATAACTTGAACCATCTTGTGCAGTCTCACAAATTGAGGGGAAAATAATGGAGGGTACCAAGACCAAACAATTGTATGATCATTAAGTAGAAATTAAAAAAATGATCAGACTTAAACACCAAATCCAAAGCCAATGACAACAGAAACAATACCCAGTCTACAACAAGCTAGACACAGAGGGGACCACTTATACTAGCAGCCCAGGGGATAAAAGAAGGGGATATGGGATGTATGCTGGGAACAGGGGTGGAGGGAGGACAACATTGGTGGTGGGAATGCCCCTGATTCAATGTCACTATGTACCTAAAATATTACTGTGAAAGCTATGTAATCCACTTTGGACAAATTAAAATTTATTTTTTTAAAGTTTTCATTTCTTTACTTAGTGTCTTTTACAATTTTCTATCTCCTCCATGCACAAAACAAATTTTACTCAATAATACACTTTTGAATTTTTCTAAACCTCAACACAAGAAATTGCATTCACTGAATTCAGAGAACTAGCCAATATTTACATAGATTAATGTGACTAAAGTAAAAGGTTACAGTGTTTACAGCATAAAACAATCTATTAATTACATGATCTCTTAAGTGGAGATACTAACTAGTAAGATTATCTTTGAATCTTCTCCCTGATATGTAAATTGATTTCTTTTTTGTCATTTGAATATTTCTTTTGTTAATTAATATCTTTATTTAAACAACTTAATTACAAACATGATTGTGGTTGGGTTTCAGTCATGTAAAGAACACCCCCATCACCAGTGCAACATTCTCATAATAAAAATTATTATTATAAAAAAAGAAATAAACTAATGCCAGAAAATGAACAAAAAAAAGGTGTTTGGGTTTTTTTTTTAACATTTTTATGCTCAAAACCGTTTCTAAATAAAAGACAACCAAGACTGAAGTGATAGCACAGTGATAGGGCTTTTGCCTTGCATATGGCCAACCAGGGGCAAATCCAAATTCAATCCCAGGCATCCCTTATGATGTCCTGCGAGCCTACCAGGAGCAATTCTGAGTGCAGAACCAAGAGTAACAACTGAGCAATTCCCGGTATGGCCTCCCTCAAAAAAAGGCAATCAATACACTCAGTAGTAAAGATTGAAACTTTTGTAAACAGTCATAAGTTGTTGTTTTTTTTTGTAAACAGTCATAAGTTCATCCCTGGTACCACCACACACAATCAGCATGATTTTATCAACTTTGCTGTTTGAACTTGGCTGTCTGCTAACACCAGTACTGTAAGCAATTCTGGTCAAGCATGCTATACTCCAAAAAAGGGTGCAGCCCCTAATAAGAAAGCACTAAAACTAAAAAGGTGTGCAAGCACCATGACCTTGAAGTATGACTCCCGGTGAGCAAAAATGTGAGCATCATAATTAAAGGAGCATAAGCACCAGTGGGCACCCATGGCCAAGTGCATACGCCATCTCTAATGAGGACCACAGATCAATATGCAGCCAATACAGCCAGGCATGTGGAAAATCCCCAGTCATCATAATATTATCAGCACAAGAAAGAGAAGGGGAAGCAAGAGTAATTTATTTTTTAAGACAATTGAAAAAACCTTTGCAAAAGTTCAGAAAAAATTACTTTTGTCCTTGGCTGATATGTGTGCAAACATACATTTGGGAAGACAAGTTTGACAATATTTAGCAAAATTTTTTTCTTTTCTTTCTTCTTTTTTTTTTTTGTTTTTGTTTTTTGTTTTTGGGGGCCACACCTGGTGACACTCAGGGGTTACTCCTGGCTATGCATTCAAAAATTGCTTCTGGCTTGGGGGACCATATAGAATGACAGGGGATAGAACCACGGTCCGTCCTAGGCTAGTGTGTGCAAGGCAAAACACCCCATCATTTGCATCACAGCTCCTGCCCCAGCAACAAAAAAATTTTAAATATTTACATCAGTCAATAATTCTTCTAAGACTTGAAGAAACCACTCACACCTGTGCAAAAGGAGTTAATGACACCAATATTGGCTACAGTTCATACACACATGTGTAGATACGTGTGTATATGCATACAAATGGGGAAATGGAATGTCTATTAATTAGACATTAATCAAAAATGTTGTGCTATTAATCTATATAATTAACTATGGAAACATAAAGTCTTAGATTCTAAGAAGCCAATAAAAGTTATTATTCTCTAAAGAATGGCAGATTCACATAACACAAACTCTCAATTTCCATGAGTCTCAGAATAATTAAAATTCACATCTTTATTGGGGAAGAAAATTCTTTCCGTTGTTTCCATGTTCTTCAAAAATCTCTTCCTCCAAGCATCTTTGGCTGTGTCCTGGTCTCTCCATCTCCTCCAGCCCGGTATAGGTCTCTCTTATCCTTAAGACCCTCTCCAAATGTGTTCTGAATAATACATCACTGGGCATCGTAATGGTGTATGCATTTTATCTCTTATTCACTAGTCTGAAAACAGGACGCCCAACTCATTTGGCTGTATATCTCTGGTAGAGTACAGAACTCACACAAATAAATATTAACTAGGTGAGTAAATGTACGTCATTGAAAAGGTGATATTGCTGTATATTTTATCCAGAAAAGGTATCACCAACAGAAGCACATACCTTTCACATATTTTTCAATCCACAACCAACACTGTCAACAACCAACTTTTCTAACCTGATTATATTCAGAGAGAGCCTTAGCAGACTGTCTTTTAAAATGTAACGCACTTTAAGCCTTATCTCAAAGAATGAGATGCAAGATATGCTATGTATAAATTGCAAATGAGGCAGGGAGGGGCAAGGCTCCAACTTGCCCGCCACTCATCTTAATGCTCAGCTACTAACCAGCCATAGCAGTAACTTAGACAGTCAAATTAGCAGCAGCTTGTTTTCATTCCACAAGACAAGCTCTCCAATCTTTTCTGAAGTTATTTCCCTTCGTTTCCCTTCCCGTTATTCCCTATTTCCATCAAGCAGAGCCCTTGAATGCTTTTCCCCGCCAGCTATTCAAGAGACCGTTCCCTCCGGAGCTGGCGACACAGAACCTATTAATAAGCAAACAGAACGAACTGGCTCATTCTCCTCATAGTTAAATTCCTCTGCCACCGATTTCTCAAACACTTCCCTTTAGGGTTTTCCTACAGAGTCCCATTCATTTATAGAAAATGTGGAAAATTGTTTAATGTTTCTTGTTGTACGCAAATGGTAGTAAATGCTGATTACATGTGGAAAGTAAATGCCTTTCTTCTTGCCTTCCAAGCCCATCTGGTGGTGGCCCTGGCAAAGTAGAGCCGTCTCACTGCACAGGGTGTTCTCTGACCCTCAACTGGTTAAGGGAGAAACCAGTAAAATAGAGAACTTGAATTCTGCAAGCATGACATGTTTTGAGTTTGCGTGTCAGTTAAGTTATTCCCTCATTCTTTGCCTCAGTTTCTCCAACTGTAGAAATAATAACAATATCTTGACTCTGCATGTTTGATAGACTCCAATTGTACCTGGTAAAGTCATCAAATAGGGAGAGGACCTAGAAAATAAACATGGGAGGACAGTATCATTTTAAGAGTTAAAAGAGGCTGGGAAATAATGTCCATGTTAAATTACCCTCTGAAGGAAATGAAGGGCTGAGAGGAAACATTTGTGTCTGCTTCCCCCAGGGAGGAGAAAGAAAGGAAAGAGACTCATGATATATAAAAATGCAAATATTGTTCCCAAACTTGTTTAAAAACAAGACACCTAAAAACCTTACTTTCATACTAACTAATATTCTCCCAAACTAGAGGGCTGTGGAAAGTTTTCAGACCTGTGCATGAACCATATTTAAAAGTAAAATAAAATTGGGAGAGGAGGACTTTTGAACCCCTCATTCTTTCCATCAGGGGAGCAAGTAATATCAAGTAACAAAATATTTCAGTTTCTTAATAAACATAAAAATAGAATGTAAGGGTCACCCAGGTCAATTCCCATCAGTCTACATATGAACAATTAAGGCCCAAAAGTTGGAATTTGGGGTCACACAGTCAATGAGGGTCAAGTCAAGAGACCACGGGTCTCTTTCAGAGCTCATTTGCTATAGAAATGCTCAGCATCTGGCAATATCATCCAAACATAACACCAATCAGATTACCATCACACTACAAACTGTGTTCCATCTAACACAGCCCAATATGGTGTTCTTCCTGTATAACAAACACCATCTTCTCCTCCTTGTATATGTGGTTCCCTTACTTGTAGAGTTGCTCTGTAAGGCCACACAGCTGTGTACTTAAAACAACAAAAAGCAAACAAAACACTCATTCACATTGTAACCCCTGTGCCAGCTTGAGATGTTGCTCTCATGAGTCTCTTATTGGAAGCATTTTCAAACCAGACTTCAGGAAGTCTTCCTTAGTGAGTTTAGACCACATGGACTTCTTCATCTCTGAGTTTCTAACTTTCATATTTTTGTTCTACCTGAAAACTGAGAATCTTTGGGCAAGTAAACAATTTTAAGTCTCTGTTTCCTCAGAGAGGAACAAGAGTAGAGACACTGTGAGTATCAAACAAATCCATGTCCACGCAGAAATGCCACAAAGTGCAAAGGGGTTCTGAGATACCTACTACAGAAAAATAGATTCTCTTTTATGATATTCATTAATTACTTTTCTGTCCTAGTCTAGTTTTCCCCAACAAAAAAATCACTTCTTTAAAGCAGCCAGAGAGCACTCATCCGTCATTATAGTTGGTATCTATAATCAAAATCCTAGTAACAACTCATACTACCAGCACTATTCCAAGTACCTTATAATAGCAACTCATCTTACAACAAATTATGAGGGTGGTTCTCATATTATAAATGAGGTTTTCTAAATGAGGAAAATAAACTCGCAGATGAGAAGTTGCTCTTACTTCTGAGAGATTAAGGGTTTGAACTCACTCAGGCCATCTCAGACCTCTTTTTTAAGTAATATCAAGGCTATAGTAAGAGTTCAGCACACTTTTGTTTCTTGGTTGCTTGACCTTTGGGTAGTATTAAAACACAGAAAGAGAAAATCAGGTTCATTTGTCTCCATGCAATGTTACCACATAAATATGACATGAAACGAAATAATAGAATATTCCAGTTAACTGTCTGTCATGTTTCTCCAGATGACTAGATGTTTGTGACAAAGATGTTTCTTTTTTATTGTGGTGAAATATTCATAACAGAAAAATTACTAATTAATACAGCTGAAAGCTGGCAGTTTGGGGAGGAGAAGAAAGCAAATTCCCAGGCCTGCCAATGTCACATCAGGTGCACCCATCACCCAGAATCACTGTTTCATCAGTGACCCCATTTCACCACATCTAAGGTTCTCTGCAGAGACACCACTCTAAACTAAAACTCCAGATGCATCGGTATTTGGACTGATAACAATAGGACATTTTTTAAGTGAGTGTGGGTACCATTTTTTACCTCCAGAAGGCTTCATAGCCCAAAACATGTTCATAAAAAAATAAATAAATAAAAAGCATCAGCTTGGAACTCCTGGACCACACAGATGAATATGTGGCAGCACAACCATACCAAATCCTTTTTAATACTGTCATCCTAGTAAGAACACACTATTATATGCCAACGTGTTTGGTTTGTTTTTGAGGGGAGGTCATACCCAGCAGCACTCAGGGGTTACTCTTGGCTCTGCACTCAGAAATTGCTCCTGGCCTGCTCAGGGGACCATATGGGATCACAGGGATAGAACCCAGGTTCATCCTGGGTTGGCTCCATGCAAGGCAAGTGCCCTGCCCTTGTGCTTTCACTCCAGCCCCTAAGATGCCAACATGTATTTGAAGTAAAAAAAAATGATCAAGTAGTAACAAGAGCTTAGTATACCTTCTGACAATGACTTAATTACCTCACTGCAAGATATAATCATTTTCACAAATTTTCTTGTTGCTACACTTTTTTTCTTTCTTTTCTTACTTGTAATAATTTCACTTCGACTTACCTGAAAAGTAATGTATTATGATCAACTATATAGCCTTTAAATAAAGTAATTTATATATTTAAAAATTATCAATTAAGTCATGTCATATTTATTTGATCTAGAACATTAGTTTCAGCTGTACAACATAATGATTTGATCTGTGCATATCTTGCCAACTAATCACCACATAAGTCTAGTTTACATCCACTGCCACACAATTCTTATGATGAAACTTTCAGATCTGTGTTCTTACCAATTCTCAAATATGCAATACAGGTTCATAAGTTAGAGCCACAATTATATCCCAAGACATTTATTTTATAACTGATGCACCTTTGACCACCTTCACCCATGTAACCAACCTTATGTATATTTCAGAGGCATTAAGTACATTCACAATTTTGTATTACCACCATCTCATTCATCTCCAAAACATTTTCATCATCCAGAACAAAAATTCTATCCCCATTAAGTGATAACTTCCCAACACCCTGTGGAAATCTTTACTCTTCTTTCTCCCTATAAATCTGTCCATTCTAGGTATCCCATATAACTGGGGTCATTTAATATTTGTTCTTTTATATCTGTCTGTGTCATTTAGCACCATGTTTTCAAGATCCTCCATGGTATTGTATGTATTAGAATCTCATTCCTTTTTTAAAGACCAAATAATGACCTTTATATACTATCTTAGATAGATACAGAACATTTTGCTTATGCTTCTGTCTGTAGACATTCAGATTATTTCTGCCTTTTGGCTATTGTGAACAATGCTACTATAAACATTGGTGTACAGAAGACAAAGAAATTTTATTGCCAGTGCATATTAAGTGGAATTGAACAGATAAATCAACTTCTGAAAAATAATCCCAGGATGCTCTTTAAAGCAAATATGGAAGTAGCTCAGGAGAGTAGAAAGAGCTTTCAAGGGAGTACTCTGGCCTCTCTACTCATTAGCTTTGTGGTCTTTTGGGTTGAATTACTTGACCTGTAAAATGGGGAATAAGATTAAATGACTTCTGAGGTCCTCTCTAGCTCAAATGTTTCAGGATTCTTTCTCTCATGACTCTATCCTTAGTGACCAAGGTGAGTATCTTCTACTCTCTCTTTCTTGGAGTTTTAGTGTGAGCTTCGTGGTCTAATTTACTAAGTGACAGAAAGGTTACACAAGCAGCCTCTCCTCTTGATTTTCAAGAACTTAGCCGTAAACTACTAAATCATTTCCTCCTCCATCTACCTTCCCATCTATATCACTTCCTTCACTGCCATGATGACTCAGGTTGCCAGTCCACCTGAATTCTCTTCTTGTAAGTCCCTATTTATCAAACACCAACTTGCTCACAACTCTGGGTCTCACTTTTCTGGCTTTAAGTATTTGCAAAATGAAAATGTTGGACCATGGATATTCTTCAGTTCTTGACATTCATGATTCCAAGGAGAGAACTAGGGAAAGGTGACATATGTATTTTAAGGAAGAAAGTGACATAAGACTCAAGGACAAGGGATCTGTTCACAGTGGCATAGAGGAGTGGCAGCATGATGGAAGGTGCCTTCTTTGTCCCTGCTACAACACAATAAAATTTAACATTATAAGAAAAAAATTGTATTTGTGGATTTTGTTAAGAATAAAGAACATAAACTGTAATTAATTAATAAACACCATGTATTTATTTGTGAAAAAAGTATGAAATTACAAACTTTATTGTGAAAACAGAGCAAGACTGAGAGTAACCTCGTGTGAGTAAAACTATTCTTGACTTGAGTCCCTTCTCTAGTTTTCTTACTCTTCCTTGTTTGTCTAACTTATACTTTGAGCCATTCTTGATTCTTTTTTTTTTTTTTGGCAGCTCTCAGGGGTTACTCCTGGCTCTATGCTCAGAAATCACTCATTGCAAGCTCAGGGACCATATGGGATATTGGGATTTGAACCACCGACCTTCTGCATGCAAGGCAAACAGCCTACCTCCATGCCATCTGCCTGGCCCCCATTCTTGGTTCTTAACTGATGAGGGCACTGCATGACTATTTGGGTCCTCCAAATGCCAGCATGTAATACACCCAGTTTTACAGCCCCATTTCCACCTTTGAGATTGAATTTACTCAAGTAAAATGCATTCAGAGTGAAATTTTCTAAGATTTCCTGAATTTTAGAGTCAATAGGAAGACAGTTCCATTTCTCTTTTTAAAGCTTGACTGTTTTTATCTTACTATGTTATTTTTCTAGATCAAACTTCTCACTTGAGCTCATATAAACTTACTGTGTTTCAATTTTAGCTTTGTAGTCTATGAGTCTGCTAGTGAGTGAGTGTGTGTTTTCTTTCTCATGGCTTGTTAACATTTCTGTTGGTTTCACTGTTAGGGTTAAAAAAATAGAAGAAAGCTCAATGGAATTTTTATGTTGGCAAAAAGTTTCTCTGGCACCTTCCTCCACTTCCCTCATCTACAGCTATATTATATCATGTATCTACTCATATATCTACTCATTTCTCATCCTAACAGACTCATTTTGCTCAAATGTCAACCTTGTTGTTAATGTATGAACTGATATATAGAGCATTCCCTTGAAAATTACTGTTGGCGGGTTTCAAAAACAAGAATAGAGAAGTGATAGGTTTTCCTTTTCAGTTTATTTTTCAGGAAATGTCCATTAACCTATATCTGGAGTTCTTTGCAATGCCAGTGTCAATAATTACACTTCCTGGACAAGCCTTAGAACCAACTTTGAAGCTTAAAAAAAAATACATATGCCAGGGCCATACTTCAGACTTACTGACATGGGATATTAAGTGTAGTTTTAGGCCATCTACATACTTTCACATTTCAGGAAAGAGTTTTGATTGATATTTGAGAGCAATGATAGAGTAGTAGAAGTACATTTAACCAGAGATGAGAGTCATTTAATATGCAGAGTTGTACAAATAAAGTCACTTAATTTCTCACCAAAATGTCACTAATACATGCTATTTTGGGACCTGGTATATTCTCACATTTTTATTTACCAAAAATGTATTCCACTTAATTTTACTAAGTACATATCACCTGTCATGAAAGAAGGTAAATAACAACCTCAAGTACTCAATAATAACTAATAATAATGAAGTAATGAAGAACAGGCATATACAGAAATG
>PVKC010046957.1:0-11129 GCA_004027635.1 Crocidura indochinensis | reverse complement strand
TTTTTTTTTGGGGGGGGTCTACATCCTATGTACTCAGATATTACTCTTGACTCTGTGCTCAGGAATTAGGTGGTGATCAGGGGTTACAAAGGGAGCTGGATATTAAACCTGTGTAATTTGCATGCATGGCAAGTGCCATATGCTCTCTACCAGATCTCCAGTACCACAGCCAGAGATTTTCCTTTTATTATTACTAATAGTATCTTTATTTAGGCATCATGGTTACAAACAAGTTTGAAGTTAGGTTTAAGTAGTAAATTGTGTAAACCCCTTTACCAGTGCAATCTTTTTTTTTAAATGCTCAGGGGTTACTCCTGCTAAGTGCTCAGAAATTGCTGCTGGCTTGAGGGGAACATATGGGACACCAGGGGATCGATCCGAGGTCCTTCCTTGGCTAGCGCTTGTAAGGTAGACACCTTACCTCTAGCACCACCTCGCTGGCTCCACCAGGTCAATCTTCTCTCCACTGATGCCCCCATCTTCCTCTGTCCCAACCCCCTCCTGTCTTCAAGAGAAACATTCTATTTCTCTCATTCATGATATTGTCATTATAGTTGTTAGTATAGTTGCTTCAGTAAAAGCTCTCATTACTCTTTGTGGTAAGCTTCATATTGTGGTCTTTCAGCCCTCATCTCTATCATCTCTGAGTATTATTACAATACTGTCTTATTTTTCTTAAATCTCATAACAAATGGGACTATGCTATGTATATCTATCTCTCTGACTTTCCATGTCCATCCATGTATAGGAAATTTCATGATTTCATTTTTCCTAATGACTTTGTAGCCACTCATCTGTTGTTGGGCATCTGGGTTGTTTCCAGATTCTGGTTATTGAAAATAGTGCTGCAATGAACATAGACATGCAAAGGGCATTTTTTGTATTGTGTTATTGTGTTCCTAGAGCATATTCCTATATGTAATATATCTGAATCATATAGGAATCTCAATTTCCAGTTCTTTGATGAATCTCCATATTGTTTTCCAGAAAGGCTAGACAACATTTCCACCAGCAGTGAATGAGAGTTCCTTGCTCTATATCTATGCCAATAGTGGTTTTTATGATGTGTGCCAATCTTTATGGCATGAGATGATACCTCATTCTTGTTTTAATTTGCATCTCCCCAATGATTAGTGATGTGTAGAATAGTTTCATGTGCCTTTGGAAATTTGTATTTATTTTTTTGAGGAAGTGTCTGTTCATTTCTTCCTATTTATTGAAGGGGTAAGGTTTTTTTTTTTTAAGTTCTGTCAGCACCTTGTATATCTTAGATATTAGTCCTTTATCTGAAGGCTATTAGATGAATAGTTTCTCCCATTCTGTGAGTGACCTTTGTATCCTAGTCACAGTTACCTTTGAGGTGCAGAAGCTTTTTAGTCTAACATAGTCCCATTTGTTTATCTCTGCTTCCACTTGTTTGGCCAGTGGTGTTTCAGCCTTGAAGATGCCATTAGTCTCAATTGCATGGACTGTCTTACTTACATTTTATTCTATATGAATTATGGTTTCTAGTATGTTATCAAGGTCTTTAGTTCATTTCTATTTGACTTTTGCACATGGTGTTAGATGGAGGTCTGAGTTAATATTTTTACATGTGGTAACCAATTGTCCCAACATCACTTGTTGAAAAGGCTTTCCTTGCTCCATTTTGCATTTCTTGCCTCTTTAACACAGATTAATTGTCTGGGAAACACTCGCTGAGTACTCAAGTCTATTCCATTGATCTGAGGATTTGTCTTTATTTCAATACTATGTTGTTATAATGACTATTGTTTTGTATTATAATTTAAAATAGGGGTACGTGATGCCTCCGATCTTTTTTCTAAGTGTTGCTGTAGATGTTCAAGGGCATTTATCTTTCCAAATGAATTTCAGGAGTTTTTGATCCACTGCTTTGAAGAATGTCATGGGTATCTCTAGAAGGATTGCATTAAAACTTTACAGTGATTTTAGGAATATTGATATTTTTAATGATGTTAATCCTCCTAATTTATATACAGATTATGTGTCTCCATTTCCTTGTTTCATCTTTTACTTATCGAAATAGTGTTTTGTAGTTATCTTTGTATAGGTCCTTTACCTCTTTAGTTAAGTTGACTCCGAGTTATCTGAGTTTCTGTGGTACTATTATGAATGAAATTTTTTAATGTTCATTTCTTCTCTATCATTATTTTTGTATCAAAAGCCATTAATTTTTGTGTTTATTTTTGTAGCCTGCCACTTTGCTATATAAATCTATTGTTTCAAGAATTTATTAATAGAGTCTTTAGGGCTTTCTAAATATAGCAACATGTCATAAGCAAACAGTGTGTTTGACTTCTTCCTTTTCTATCTGAATGTCCTTTACATATTTTACTTACCTAATTGTTATGGCAAGTACTTCCAGTACTATGTGGTGAGAGGGGGAAGCATTTTATTATGCCAGATTTTGGAAAGAGATTTTCAGTTTATCTCCATTAAATATAATGTTTTTATGCCATTGTGGTAAATGGCCTTGATATCTTGAAAAATTTTTTCCATTCCCATCTTATTGAGAGATTTTTATCATAAATGAGTGTTTAAGATCTTATCAAGTACATTTTATGCATCTATTGATATGATCATGTTTTTTTATTTTTTGTTGATATGGGTATTATTTTGATTGACTTGTATATGTCACACCTTTCTTGAATGTCTGGAATGAAACTTACTTGGTCATGGTGTATGACCTTGATGAGGCATTGGATCATATTTACTGAGATTTTGTTGAGGATTTATGCATATGTGTTAATCAGGGATCTTGTCTGTAGTTTTATTTTTTTGCAGTATTTCTGTTTACTTTTGGTATTAGGGTGACGTTAGCTTCTTAAAAAACTATTTGGGAATGTTTCTATTTCTTTAATTTTCTGGAAAAACCTGAAATGAATTGGGAAGGTTATTTATTACTATTTTAATTTCCTTAATAGTGATGGGTCAGTTCAGATATGCTAGGTTATCTTTCTTCAGTCATGGAAGGTTATAAGATTTCAAGAATTTATCCATTTCTTCTATGTTATCTTGTTTTATGGCAAAGTAGTTTCTAATTACCATTTCGATTTCTGTAGTATCTGTAGTGAACTCCCCATTTTCATTTCTGATTTGGTTTGCAAAATTTCTCTCTCTCCCTTTCTTTGTGAGTTTGCTAGTGTTTTACTGATCTTGTTTATTTGTCACAGAAACAACTTTTGGTCTCATTGATCTTTTGAATTTTATTTTTTAATTTCAACTTCATTAAGTTCTGCTCTAAGCTTTGTTATTTACTTCTGTCTGCCTAGTTTGGTTCATTTTGTTGACCACTTTCTAATTTTATAAGCTGTGTCATTAAGTTATTTATGTAGGACCATTTCTTCTTATGAGTGCTTGCAAATTATATATTTTCCTCTAAGTACTGCTTTTGCTGTGTCTCAAAATTCAGATAATTGTTCATCTTTGCATTTGTTTCCAGCAAATTTTTATTTACTTTTTTATTTCATTTCTGTCACTGTTTTTTCAGTAGTGAGATGTTTTATTTATAGGTTTAAATTTTTTCCTCTGTATCTTTTTTTAATTTACTTTAATTGCAGTGCATTATGATCTGAGAAGATAGTTTGTAAAAATTTTATTCTCTGATTTTATGGAGGTTTTGTGGACAAGCTGTGTTCTATCCTTGAAAATATTTTAGGTGCATTAATGAAGAATGTGTATCCAGTTTCTGGGGCCCTATATATATGTATAGCCACTTTCTTCCATTCTCCTTTCAGAGATTGTTTATTCTTGTTAGGTTTCAGCCTGGTTATATATCAAGGGATGTCAGGACAGTGTTGATATCTCCCACTAGTGATATCTTCTTTCAGATTTGTCAACAATTGTTTTAGATATTTTGCTGGTCCCTAATTGGGTGTGTATATACTTAGGAGTATGATTTATTTCTGTGGTATATATCCCTTGATTATTACAAATTGCCTATTTCTGTCCCTTATAGCATGTTTAAGTATAAAGTCTGTGTAATTTGATAGAAATATGGCTACTCCAGCATTTTTAAAGGAAATGTTTGCATAGACAATTACTTTCCAACCTTTTATTTTAAGTCTATGTTTGTTTTGACTATTCAGATGTGTTTCTTGTAGGTAACAGAATGTTGAATTCATCTTTTTGATCCACTTGCCACTGTGTTTCTTACCTGGTACATTTATTCCATTGATATTTAAAGATATAATTTTCATGGGATTAGTGCCATCTCTCTGTAGGAGTTTGGTGTGTCTGTTGGTCTATTTTGTCTTTAAGTAGACCTTTGAGTTTTTCTTTTAAAGCTGGTTTTGAATTTGCAAAGTTTCTAAGCTGCCGTTTATCCATGAAGCTATGTATGCTTTCTTAAAGCCTGAATATCAGTCTGGCTTGATGAAGTATTCTACGTGAAGCATTTATTTAGTTGAGTTTTGTCACTATAGACCACCAGTGCCTTCTGACTTTGAGGGTTTCTTGTAGCTGACCTGCTGTATATCTTAAGGTTGTGTCTTTGAATGTCATTTCCCTTTTTGATCTTGCTGCTTTCAGTATTCTATACCTATCTGTGAGATTACTCATTATGACAAGGAGATGTCTTGGGGTGTTTTGCTTTGGATCTGTTTTAGCTGGTACTCTTTGGGCATGCAGGATTTGGTTGCATGTATTCTTTAGTTCTGAGAGTTTCTCTGCAATGATCTCCTTGACTGTTGATTCTTCATGGGGTATTGTCTTCCTAGGTTTCTAGGACTCTAGTGAATTTCTAAGTTGTTTCTGTTGAGTTAATCAAAGATTTCTATTTTCATTCGTTCACATTTCTGGGAAGATTTTTTAATAGTTTGATCATTTGTTTTAAGGATCTTTCCCAATATCTTATGTTGTATGAAGTTATAATCATCTCAACTTTCAGCTCACTGATTCCTTTCTCAGTTGCTGTTACTATGTTGGACAGGCTTTCCAGTGAGGTTTTAATTTTGCAGACCAAGTTTTTCAGTCCTGTTATTTCAATTTGGAGTTTTCTCATTTCTACTTTCATATCTTCTTGTTTTTTATTTGTGGTTCATTCAGCTTGTTCCATGCTCTCTTTGATTTTTTTAATAATAATTTTTATTTTGACCAAAGTATATTACACATCTTTCACAGTAATATTTTAGGTGCATATTAATATTGAATCAGGGGAATTCCCACCACCAAAGTTGTCCTCCCACCACCCCCAATTTTTGCATGTAAAGCAAGCTCTTGTTGACAATATTTTAGGTACATGTTAACTTAATATCAGGGGGATTCCCATCACCGAATTGTTCTCCCTATACCTCCATTTCCATCCTACCTCCTATATCTTTCTCCCTCAACCCCGGATCTGCAAGAATACATGGTCTCCTCTGTGCCTAACTTGCTACTTAGTGGGCTTACACCTGCTTGGTCTTGATAGCTCCCTTATTTCTTCCTGTAACTGGGAGTTGGAACGAGATAGATCAAGTTACATGGTTTTGTTTGAAAAAGAGAAAAGTAATACACTGGGGTAAAAATCAAATAAGCCGAAAATGGTCGAAGTCCTTCTAGAGGCTCTTATCCTCAGTTTGAGAGACGAAGGGGAAAAAGGTGAATCACTCCAACAGTCCAAAAAGAAGTGTCAGATAGAATAAAATATCCAGTGAGCACTCCAGCCATAAAGGTAAGCACCACATAAAAGTCATGATCTTGAGATAAAAGCATGACAGAGCACATAAAGAAAAGAAAGGAAAAAAATATATATATGGAGATAACAACTTCCAATAGCCACACCAAAACAAAGAAAACGATAAAAACTAGATAGATAAATAAAAAAGGGAGAGAAATCATTTTGTGGTTCCCCACCCACTGCACAGGCACAGTAAATATTGGGGTCATTCGAAAAGAAATTCCCTTGGCCTGAGAGATACAGGTTTTCTCCACCCTTAGAGTATATTGTCACGGGATTAACTATAGACTCCATACAGGTTCATTTACTCTCTCCTTGGTGCTTTCGTGTTGTTTGGAAGACATTTGCTCCATCCTGGGTGATAAAATCAGACCTCTGTATCCAAAGATCTTGGTATCTACACAAGTCAAGGGGTGGAACTTATGATGAAGTCTTTCTTTGTGGTTCTAGAAGTTCCGTTCCCTCAGTGTCATTTTAATCCGTCTTCTGTGGTTGGTGGTCCTGGTCTTTGCATTGATCCTAGGATGTTTCCAGAAGACCCATTCCATTGCAATTGTCTCCTTTGGAACTGGAGATCATGGTTGTTATGCAGGCCTAGCTCAAACTCTAGATCAGGGCATTTTTATTGGTTACAGGATACATACAGTCGATCATGGTTCTATCAGTCAGTCATCCGTAGATCGCAATCTTGGCTTTGGTACAGACCAAAGGATGACAAGTCTTCTGATTTTGTCTTATCATTAGCTGGTGGAGTAGGATAACCTGATCTTAGGTCAAGTTGTTCCCATTTTCCTCGTCAGGATTTCATATTAGAGCCGGCACTTGATGGTGTCCCAGGAGTATTAAGGATGTTCCAGAAGGGATTTGTTTCCTGTAGCTGTTGTGAAGAACTGTGTCATTTCTATGTCTGGGATACAGGGTTCAAGTCTAGGTGGATGATGTCTAATCATGTGGGTTCTAAGTTTGGTCCACAAGACATATTTTCAGCGTGGGAGATGTCCCTGTATTTTAAACAAGTATGAGTTCTTATCTCTAGTAGGTGAGAGCTCATTTTTATACGTAAGATTTCCCCCATTTTACTGTGTCTTTGCAGGGGGGAATGGTGCTACATTATATTGCTGGTGCATTTGGGGGTGAAAAGAGAAGAAAACAGAACAGGTCACACTCCCAAGAAATATTTAAAATCCTCCATATTTCTATTCTAAATTCTTTTTCTGAGTGGTTAAATAGGTTTTGGGAACTTTTGGGGTCACCAAAGCGTCATCTTCATTATGCATGCTGGAGTCTTGCTTTTTTCTCCATAGTCACACTTGTAGTATGGTGTTTTCTATAAATTCTGCTGGGGTTCATTGACTAGAAGAAGTGTGTGGTCACAAAGTGGAGTGGAGCAGAGCAGAACAGCCATGCTCCTCTGACTCTGCCCTTCTGTTGCTGAGTCAGCTCACCTTTGTTGACTTCAACCTGCAGTAACAGGCTCTGCTCAACAAGATGGTCTGGGTCCAGACATCATCAGCCCAGAGGGTCTGAATGGCACCCACACTGATGTGTACACAGCTGATGAGGAACAGGCTCCATCCTTTGGTAGCAGGGTCAGCTCACCTCTGTTCCCAGACTCTGATCTTTGGACAGTGTGGATTCTGGTACCAAAGGGCTGGCAGGTAGGATGGCACCCGTGTTAACATGCATGCAGCTGTTGGGTAGCAGGCTTCTACCCTTCATATACATGGTCAACCCCTCTCCATTGACGTGCATTCTGTGGTCTCTGCTCTTAAGGGTCATGCAGGTTCGGATGTCTTGGGGCCTGTTGGTTGGGAACAAAACACTGTTATTTTGGAATAGTATGCGGTTTCTTCGTCAAAGAATAAGATAGAGTAAGGCACGGTGTCAGATTTCTTTAGAACTGATTTAGAACTTTCTGTACTTCACCCAAGCTGGTAAAGAATACATTAAACAAATTAACAGAATGTACATTAAACTGACTTTATAGTTCCTTTTGTTGCAATAACATTTATTGTTCTACTATAGCCTGAGTTACTTGATACTATAAAGTTTTTCTTTTTTTGTGACTACATATCTAATGGCAGTACTATTGTAGTGTCCCTGAACAAGTTGCTGTTTGCTGTACTTGTTGTTCTATTGACATCTTCTCTGAAAGGAACTCTGATAAAAGGATGGATAAGGGATTAGAACTTAATTCACACTCTGTTTCATTTTCATACTGCATTGAAATGATTATAGTTGCTAAGTATCATAACTACTTGGTTAAAGATGATAAGTGGTTTAACTTATCCTTCTTCAGTGCTAAATATAGACTAAAATCTGCATTTTTGATAAAAAACTATTTATTTCCTCCTTTGGACTAATTTTTCTATGTAAGTTTGTTTTGGATGTGCATTTGGGATTAAAAGAAGAAAAGTAAAATTTTCTTACGAAATGGTATATAATTTTTTTAAGGAGTCAGGTATCTTTCAGGAGAAATATCTGATTTTATATATAGCTAATTGTCCATATTCTTTCACTTTGAATGATCCAATTAGGAAAGGTAGAAAGATTTTTTATTTTAATTTGGGAAATCAATGACATGATTTTGGCTCAGAAAGAGATCAAGATTAGCTTCAACTCTTTGGTCAGAATTGTTAAAGATGATATATAGATGGACTCTGTGAACTATGGTAGAACCTCTATAGTCATTAACTAAATATTGGTTAACTGAGTATTTATTTTTAGCTCTAGAGATAAGGTTAATATAAACAGCCACCAAAATGTTCTTAGTATCACTTGATTATTAAAGGAATTATTTGAGCTCAAATATGCAGGCTTAACCATGTTTCTTGCAAAACCACTTAATATTATTATATTGCTAATTGTTTATCTAACTAGAAGAGGTTTTTATTTCTTCCAAAATTTACGAATCTATGAAGCCTGACTTCTAACTTGCAAGCAGGTTAAGTCTCTTACAATTCTTACCACTCAGAAAGTCACCATCTCTTCTTTTTTTTTGGTGGGAGCACACCCGGTGACGCTCAGGGGTTACTCCTGGCTATGTGCTCAGAAGTCACTCCTGGCTTGGGGGACCATATGGGAAATTGGGGGATCGAACCGCGGTCCATCCTAGGCTAGTGCAGGCAAGGCAGGCACCTTACATCCAGCGCGACCACCCGGCCCCAATCTTTTCTAATTTTCTACCTTTTATATTTATTACTTTATGTTTACATCAGAATTATCTTGAACCTTTAAAATATACAGCTATCTTTGAAATATCAAAACAGTTAGAAATCAAAATTTTATGGATGGAGTCTGAATATCTATCATTTATAAAAAGTTCCTAGTAATTACAATATGAAATAAGAAATTCACTGATTATGTTTTTACCTTTAGAGTTATATTTGCAAAGCATTACTATATAATGTAGGAAAGTTCTGTAATATATATAAATATGTATATTCTGTTATATAAATTATATATCCTCAGTTATAACATAACACCATTATCCATGTAGTTTCAGGCAATGATAAATAATTTATAAATGATAGCTACATCTTCGGGCATTAAATATTTTATTTATTTTTACTTCAGTAGTTTCTATTGGTTTTCTAATAACTTGGTTCATCAGTGTTATACATTTTCTTCATCTTTGATGACATGCTAACAGGTTGCATGATGTTAGCATTAACTGATACCAAATTTACAGAATGGACATAATCAACTTGATTTACATTTCTTGTTAAGGATGCTATATTCTATTACAAGCTGATACACTAGATCAATAAGTACCTTGAAGCTTGACAGCAAATCTATTTATGGTTAATAATGATCCTTATGTTATCTTGGTGTTTTACCTTGGAATGTAATGTCTGAATGACTGATAGGAAGTATAAAGTGGTATTTTACACTACTCAGAAGTATTGACTCATCTGTAAGGATTCTAGAACAAATATTTGTCCTACAAGTATAATTATTCCACTACACTATAATTGTAAAGATTTGGATTCTTTTAGGTTTTAAAATCATATTGGTACAGCTTAGGACTTCTATGCAGGTCAAATTAATTTTCAAACCTTCTTTCTTTTTTGTATCTTGCTAAGTATTATATTTTGCAAAATGTTAGTGGGAATCATATGATCAATGATTGGCTCATTGGAAAAGACCAGAGATACTTTTGGTACAAGGTGCATAGATATTCTCTAAGAGTTTTCATATAATATCAGCATAACTCTCAAAGTCTGTCATACTTGAATTCAGACTATACAAGATTCTGCTACTCCAGTGCTCTGGAATTTTTCTTTTTCCCTTTCTGATATATTACCCAGGCTTCTTGTGTCATTCCCAACCTGGAAAGCACTGCTAATACTGTTATAAACCCACATTTTTGTAACCAATAGGCATTTAACTTTGGGAATTATCATTTAGATGTTTTGATCCATAGTAATATCTTTTTAAGAGGGAGAGGAATTAAATCTTAACTGTTGATCAATAAATACACTAGAAAAAAGTTAGCTACAGGTCATTTCTCAATGAGATAATTATGCCACCCAAAATTTCAGTAAATAATCCTTCTACTAAAGATGAATCCAGACTTGTTTGCTTAAATTGAGGATGTAAAAGAAGAAAGCAAATTAAGGTAACTATTAAAAGACGGTATTTTTTGCAAAAATAGCCACAAGAAAAAAAAAAGTGGAACAAAGACCATATAAGAAAAGGACTATAGATAAATGTGCCATGCTCTCATGAGAAAAATTTCAATACATTAAAATTTGTGCTGTGGTTTGAAACTGTGCCATACTCATTTCATTACTTTTGGTATAACATAATATATTAAAGAATGTATGCCTTACAATTGAGAAATTAAATATCAATTTAAGTGACCATACGTAAATAACAAAGAGAGCTATGGTTATGTCATTATAATTATAAACAAATTATTAATAATGTTGAAGTTATATCTATTCATTATATCTATTCAAAATATGCCAAGGTCATGATTTACAGATGACTGGTTGACAGAACCAGGGCCAGACTATAAGTACACTGGGACCAATAAAAAAGCCCTAGTCTAGGGCAAAAGCTACGACCAACATAACAACTACGTTCCCCTAGTTCCAGAGGTCTGTCTGAGACTATTGCAGCAGAAGGGGATTTCTGGAAACATTATCCCAGGCCCCTCCCTAGGATCAGCACAAAGACCAGGTTTGCCAATCACAGAAGACGGATTAAAACGACACTAAGGGAACAGAACTTCTAGAACCACACAGGAAAACATAATCAGAAGTTCAACTCCTTGGCTCGGGTAGTTGCCAAGAGCTCCAGATACAGAGGTCTGATTTTATCACCCAGAATACAGCAGAAATCTCCCATACAAAAGCACCAAGGGGAGAGTAAATGAACCTGAAAGGAGTCTATAGTTAATCCCGTGACTATATATGGCAAGGGTGGAGAAACCCTGTATCTC
>PVKC010046955.1:0-11148 GCA_004027635.1 Crocidura indochinensis | reverse complement strand
TGGCATATGTGTAGGTGACTATGTGTGCATGTGCATGGTGTGGGGGTATATGTATATGTGTGTGATGTGGCATGCGTGACTGGGATATGTGTAGAGCCATGTGGATATCCATTATATGTGACATATGTGGTATATGTCATGTGTGTGAATGTGGATATGTGTGGTATGGGACGTGTGTGTAGAGGGACCAAGAACTATGGATCTAGAATTCTAGGCAGAATGTACTGAAACTAGAAGTGGTTATCCATAGATGTCAGTTGTCATCAGTGATTGTCAGTTTCTATCAGTGTCCATTAGTGGCCATCAGTAATTATCAGTGATTATCAATCATCATGTGGCCATCAGTGTTCATCAGTATCAGTGTCCCTCAGTGTTCATCAGTGGCCATAAGTAGCTATCAGTGGCTATCAGAGGCCATCAGTGGCTGTCAGTGATCAGCAATGATAATCAGTGAGCATCAGTAGCCATCAGTGGTCATTAGAGGCCATCAGTAATGATCAGCAGTGATCATCATTTGTCATCAGTGGCAATCAGTAGTCATCAGTGATTATTCTGCCAGCACATACTATGGCCCTATCATGTGTCAGGTTCTGCTATGGGCACTGAGGATGGTGCAGACAACATAACCAACTCCACTTTCACATGGGCCATGGTATTGAGGAGTCTGATAACAATAGACAAATAATCCAAACACACAGTATTGGAGAGGGAGCTGTGGGGGGAACAGGTTAGAAGATGTGGGCATAAAGGAGAGGTGGAGCTTATTGGCAAGGTTAAAGGGTATGAAGGTCTAAAAGTGGAGCAGTTCTCAGGTGATCTGGAGCAGTGAGGGGTTCTGGGCCTGGCTGGGAGACAGTGGCTGAGAATTGAACCCAGGCTTTGTGATGTGAATGGAAGAATGGCCATGAGAAAGAACAGTGCTGATCCAAAGGGAAAGGCAAAGGGGTCTGATTTCCAGAGCACATGGAAGATGTCTGCTATAGAAGGTATAGACAAACTTCTCAGGAAAAGTGAGAAATAGGGGAGCTAGAGATGGAGAGATGCCTTTTAAATAGGAAAGGCAAGAGTATGTTTTGTAACTTGATGGAAAGGACAGAGGAGCATAAGAAAAGTGGCTAGTGCAATAGAAAGAAGGAATATTCATGAGAGTGTTTTCTGTGATTAGATGAAGAAAGGAATTATATGGACAGTGGAGAATTGCTTGAGATAGGAGCAAAATGAGAGAGAGAAGACAAAAAAGAAGAGAGAGAGAGGAGCAAGAAATGTTTTGGGCACAGAAGCTGGAAGAACATGTGGAGGGAAGCAGTATAGTCTGTCAGTTCCTCAATCTAAAGAAGCAAAGTAATTGATGACGAATCAGTGCTGAAAATGAAAATGCACAATGCAGCAGCCTCTGTGCAGATTGGAGAGATCTGAGCACCGGGACTCTGAATGCTCACACACTTTCAGGACCCCGGAATCACGAGTTTCCAGTGAAGAGTCTCAGTTGTGTAAGGTAAGTATATCCTTTGGCTGGGGATGTTGCTGAGTGCAGGACAGGTAGTGGGAGCAAAGAACAAGGTCAGGATCAGAGGGTGAAGGTGAAGGCAGCATGCAAGACTGGCAGGAAGTCACAGGGCAGCAGAGACAGGCCAGTGCATTCTACCATCAATGCTGGCAGTAGAGCACTTGTGGGAGGAAGCAGATCTGAGGCATAGAAGGGATATGCAGGAAGCATGGTTTGTGCTCAAGATACTGCATTTCTCAGCAGCAGTGAGCCTGAGTCTTTGACTACAGGGTGATTGACTAAGTTAGGAAGGAGGGAAAATTTCAGGGGAGCAGGCAGGTCAGCATGTTTCAAGTCTAGTTATTTGAATCTTAAATAAACAGAGTGAAGAATGAAGATGGAATGTCATATGGATGGGAATTTTTAGGAATGAAGCATTTCTGTTTCAAGGGACACTAGGTAACTAACTGGAATGAGAGGGACTCATTTAAAAGACATGGACTCTAAGCAAGAAACTTTCGTAGCAGTGTGAGAGGGAGAGAAATGCAAAGGGATGGGGAACTGCTTTCCAGAGACTCCAGTAGCTCAGGGAACTCTTTGAGTGCCCCAAAGATGAAGTCACATTCCCAGAAAAGAGCTAGGTTTGAGCTGGAAGAACAGGAAGACATGGAAGTGTTTTGGGAAGATGATAAGGTGTGAGTGTCATGGAAGATATAAAGGCAAATGGGTGACAAAAGAAAATGTGCCTTATACCCCCAGTTCTCTCCCCAGTGATAAAGTAGATTTATTTTGGGGAGAGAAAGGGAGACAGAGGCAATCTTTCTGAGGTGGGGATATATAGGGGAGAGACTCTGTGTATGTGCTCATGAGAACTATATCACCCATCCACAGTCAGGACAGTGGGGAGACCTATCATCTGAGCAGAACCAGGAGCCCATGTCACACAGCGCATTCCTTCCTTCAAGGGCAGTCCCAGGGAGATATATTCCTTACAATGAGGCTTAAGCCATTTGGTAGTTCAGAGAAAGAAATGTCCCCATCCATATCCACATCCAGAGGTCCACAATGTCCATCCTGTGGTCCATGAGGATTCAGGAACTGTTCTTTGAGCTGTCTTTTGTGCTTTGAGCACTATCGTATCCTGTTCAAGCATTTGGAGTGTAGAGAACAAAACAGCTCTCAAGAAGGCAGCGAGGAGACCTAAGCCTTACAAGCTGGCCTTCTCCTCTGGAGGGGTCACTCATCCCTGCTTTATTTCTAGAAACTTCTCTGAGTTGGTATCCTCCAGAGACCCAGATGATGGAGTTGACTTCCCAAATGATGAAACAAGGCCAGAGGGAGCAGAAAAATTCTGATCTGATTTTCTCATCTGTGTGTGGAAAATTTAGGCTCCCAGACTAAATATTTCTCCAGTCATTTCCAAAGAGCAAGGGAGGGCTGTTGGGGATGCAGATGGGTGAGAAAGGGTGCGATCTGAGAGCCATCAGAAGGCTCCACTGGTTCTTCCTGTCCACTGTGGCCAGACCCAGTGCTCCTGCTTTCTTGCCTGCCTCTGAAGTGCCAGCAGGCTTTGCTCCCTCTGCATACCACATGCATACTAATTGGAGCCTTTCCCAGCAAATATACCTTCTTTCTGACAGATTCTTTAAGAATAGATGTAGGTTTTGAAAAACCCAAGATGGCATTGCCTGTAATTATAAAGTAATTGGTGTAATTGAGAGCTCAGGATCTCATGCAAATCACCCTCCTGTTTTTAACTTTGCATCAAGACTATTTTTATTTTTAAAAGCAAAAGGGAAAAAAAGGAGAAGCGTCAGCCACATGTGCAGGAGGGGCTGTTCAGGCACACCCTGGTCTGGGCCCCCCACTGATGGAGATCTTGGGAGAAGCTGCTATGAAGAAAGCTGGCCTGGCTGCAAAGTTCAAGCTGCATATGAACTTGGTACAGCTCGAGGAAACTGCAGCCTCTGCCCCCCCCTTTTTTTTAATCTCTTGAACACAAGAAAAAGAACAGTTTCTTGTTGTGGGACCCTTAAAAGAAGGTAACTGGTTGTAAACTGTGAACTCATCTATCCCTCCCCCATGCCTTCCCTTGTAATTGGGATGGGGAAATAGCAGACACTTTCTGTGCCAACTTTAGAGAGTAGACTTTGTGTGCCTGTCACAGACTGGGGACCAAAGGGCCAAGAGGCCAGGCTTTTTGGAGAGGATCTGAAGAACAAGTTCTTTCACTGCCTGACCTCCACACACATTTTTTTTTCTATACTTCTGTGGGGCTCTGTGCATACTTTAGAAAGACTTTTGCTGTGATAGTTAAGGCTTCCCTAGAGAGTCAAGGAGCTCCCCTTATTTCCACAGCTTCACTGACAACTGCACAGTTGCTGCTGAGAAATCATGTTAGACTCCTGAGAGCATTGGGGAGCCACAGCTGTTAGGTTATACCTTATTTTACCCAAAACAAAGATCATACCTGGTTACCTTTGTATCTGCTTGTTTACAACTCGGTTTTATCCCAAAACAGATTGTCTTACATGTAAACCTAGGTGAAATTGACTCAGGCTAGCCTGAGCTATCTGTACTTACTCTGTCCTTACTCCTCCACCTAGGGGTGATCTTTATACTCAATAAAAATGACTGTCTGGTAGGCAGCTGGCTCTTGATATGAAGTAGAAGGTTGCCAGACTACACTTGTTTCACCCTCAGCCTTATTTGGATTATTTCATGCATGACCCTGATTTAAACTTGTTCACCTGGGGTTGGAAATACAGCATGTTAGGGTGATTTTACAATTGGAGCTTGAACAGTGACCCGAGAACCAGAAGATCTCAATAATGGTGAGTAACTTGACCCTATGGTGGATAATTATCTTTACAACCCCTCGAACTAAACTGAATGTCTTTCTCTGGGACATTGGTGTACATGGTCCTTGTTCTCAATGGCTTCATATTGCTCTGATTGATCTACCCGCATTTCTCACTCTGTATGATACATGCCAGGCTCCTTAGAGAGTCTCCTGCACACATGCTATAAAAGGGGAAGGGTGCCTTTCCAGTGGTAACAAGCTCTAGATCTTAAGACTTTCCAAGGGTTAATAATTTATCATTTACTACTAGCAGTAAACCAGAGAGAAGCCTCATCTTCCAATAAGAATGATGAACTGGCAACCTTCTCTGCAGACTCAGAGTCTGAAAATGGCTTAAACAGAGATAACCCTGTGCCCTAAACACTGACAAGCCAATGCCGGCAATCCAAGTCCTGGGCATTGTCAAATGATTCAATGTCCAGACATTGAATGGGCACTGGATATCTATTAAAAGAAATAATCCCAGGAAGCTTCTTTATAGTGTTGGAGATGGCAAGACTGTGGAGTTTGATGTCATAGGAGGTCATGTATCTAGACCTGGTGAAGTGCCTATGAAAGGTAGCTTATATACTTCCAATCAACACATATTCTGTCGATTCACCCTGTGGCCTCACTCAGCTGCCCCATGACCTATTGTGACAGAGGACCCTTCAGGTGGGCAGTGTCCCAGACACTGACGTCTACCATCTTTCTTTTACTGGGGGAAGATTTTTGCTAGGACCTCAGCCTCCTAATCTGCAGCAACTTATTGAGGAGACCCCAGAAACCACTACAGAAGGTGGGGATGGAGAATCCAAGCCCAGTCAAAGCCAAACTGAATAAGAAATGCTTTCAGAACCTCATGCATATGGGTTACCTCCAAAATATTAACTTTCTTCTATGTTAATCTCTTGACCCTATAAGCATCAGAAACTATATTGCTATTTAAACTGTGTTTTGTCTGTATGAGTCTTAATAACTACTGTTTTGTTCTATGCCCCATTGCAAACAGAAAAAACTGTATTCAAATTTAGTGGTTTAATATTAGTTTGCACAATTCCAGGGAAATGCATAATTTTGTTAGAGTTTTAAAAGTTCTCAGTTATCCAATGAATATTTCCCTATAGCTATGATGTTTAACTGAGTATGTAGCAACTTATTCTCAAATTATGTCTGCAAAAAATGTTCTAATGTCTTTGTCCACAGAAGTAGATGGAAAAGGAACTTGAATACTATAGACTCTCATTATAGTGACCATTATAGAATGTTTAGCAAACTTATTTTCAAACTGTATATGCAAAAATGTTCTTGTGATTTTGTTTAAAGAACTTGGATGTTCTAGACTCATATTATAGTACTCTGTAAGAATGGTTAAGAATTTTCAAATTAACCATATATGCAGAAATGTTCTAATGTTTATGTTCAGAGAAGTATATTAAAAATTTTGTGATATGTGTGGGCAGGCTCAGTATAGCCTGAGCTATCTGTCCTTACTCCCCCACCCAGGGGTGGTCTCTGTACTTAATAAAAAGGACAATTCTGGCAGGTAACTGGATTTTGATATAAGGTAGAATATTGCCAGACTACACTTATTTCACTACAGCCTGATTTGCATTATTTCATGCACACCCCTGATTCACTCAGAATTGGAGATAGAGTTGGAGATTCCAAGCCAAGATTTCATGGTTTTGGCACTCTGTGATGGTGACATTGCACAGTCCAGTAATTTTACTTCTGATATGTAATGGTCTCACTTGTGTTTCCCTCATGGGTGGTTTAATGGTTCATGACGCTCATAAAATGAAAATTTATAAAAGTCCTATGTGGGGCTGGAGACACAGCACAGGGGCTAAGGGTCTTGTCCAGCATATGGTAGGATCTGGTTCAATCCCTGGCACCAAAGAGTTCCCTGAGTATTGGTGGGGCAACTCCTAAACAGAGAGCTAGGTGTAACTCCTGAGCACTGGGGTATGGTCCAACACCCCTCCACTCCAATCCTGAAAACAAAAGTATTTGGTTCACCATATCACTCCCAGTTTCCCTGGGCATACACTTGCCATCAGGGCTTCAACTAATGCAGTGGTTTTCAATGACCAAGCTTCAGACTAGTGACAGCCCAAGGAGATTTTTGCTGGCCTGCTAAGATGTCATTGCTGTTTTCCTGGTGGAGGTTTGCAAGTTATGATCCACACACTGGTGCCAATCTCGAGGGCCCAGGGTTTGAAGACTTTTAATCTAAGCTTTGCAAGAACTTGATTGTCCTTGGTCATTTTGGTGTAAATCATTTTTTGGGGAACTTGGCCATCCCTAGCATTGCTTATGTAGCTACCTTAACCTTGGTGCTCAGAGTTCAGTCCTGATGAGGCAAACTATGTTGTCAAGACCCAAATCCAGGACTATGAGATTCAAAACATATTTTCCAGCCCTCTAGGCTCCTCCATATCCCTCTAAATCACCTGCTCAAAAACAATATTTTATGCTTACAAATGATCAGCTTTATAAATATTTTACAATTTTATAATTTGGTCTGATTTTGGCTTTTGCACTGATTTTACAAAATTTCATCTGCTGGTTTGTACCTTTTATGTATGGAACTAAGTATTGTACCTGAATGTATGCAGAAGGTGACACTGCTTCTCCTCATCAATTTTGGGGTCACATCATCACTATTCTCACAGGTCCCTCTAGTATTGACTTCTCCCTCTATTTCCAGTCCTTCTTCAGGTGCCCAGGGTCTTCCCTCTGGTAGCAAGCTCTTCCCTCTAGTGTACCACTCCTTGACTGCTCTCACTCACCATCAACTCAGCCAGAGTCTGAAATGATTTTATGAATGCAGCAAACTGAATTCAGTTTTCAATAGTTAAGAAGTGTATGTTGGTCAATTGAATTGTCTTCATACTGATTTGGCAGATTTATAGCCAAAAGGCAAATGCAAGGTCTTTGTGGGCATCCCATTGCAGTTGCTTTTCTTTGTTTTAGGGCCACACACAGTAGTGATTAGGAACCACACCTGATTCTCACTTGCTTGGGGAACCACATGGTGCTGGGTATCAAATAGGGGTCTTTTACTTGTTCTCTGAGGGATCTTCTGGGCATGCTTACAATTCTAAAGTAGTATATACACCAAAGCACCATAAAAGACACACATCAAAACCCAAACTCATGGGGCCCCGGAGATAGCATGGAGGTAAGGCGTTTGCCTTTCATGCAAAAGGTCATGGGTTTGAATCCCGGTGCCCCATATGGTCCCCTGTGCCTGCCAGGAGCGATTTCTGAGCATGGAGCCAGGAGTAACCCCTGAGCACTGCTGGGTGTGACCCAAAAACCAAAAAAAAAAAAAAAAAAACCCAAACTCACACTGCACTTCAGGGCAAAAACCAACAATTGCCCTTTATGAATTGGAGCTTAACTTGTCTTTTAAAGGACTCTTAAAACTAAGTTGTAAACTGATTCCCAGAGTCCCACACACTATTATGAACCCTTAAAAGTGCTGCCTATTGTTTAATTTGCTTTTGGTTTACAGGGGCTACAACCAGACATGTGTAGGGGCTGTTCTCAATTTCCAGTTGAGTTACTCCTGCTAGTGCTCTGAGTACCATGGGGTGCTATCTCTTCAGCTCAAAAGCTTTCCCTGGACTCTTCTCCTGAGTGCCCTTTGAGCCTAATCCTGTTGCCAATCACCTCTCTAGAGAATCAGAATGGTGCTCAAGCATGCACACCTTCAGCCTTGCAACCTGATTTTGGGTTTCTTTTTTTTCTTTTTTTCTTTTTTTTTTTTGGTTTTTGGGTCACACCCGGCAGTGCTCAGGGGTTACTCCTGGCTCCATGCTCAGAAATTGCTCCTGGCAGGCACTGGGGACCATATGGGGCACCGGGATTCGAACCGATGACCTTTTGTATGAAAGGCAAATGCCTTACCTCCATGCTATCACCCAGGCCCCTGATTTTGGGGTTCTAAATCACACAAGTAACATGACAGGAAAAGATGTCTTTTGGAATATACTACAAGAGTCCAAAAGTAAATGAGAAAAATACAGTTGCACTCCTATTTTCCTGCAGTGTTATCCACAATAGCCCAAATCTGGAAACAACCCATGTATGCAGTATGAATAAAAGATAAAGGAACTCACAGGGCTGGAGAGGTGGCACTAAGGTAAGGCCTAGGACAGACCACAGTTCAATCCCCTGGCATCCCATATGGTCCCCCAAACCAGGAGTGATTTCTGAGCATCAAAATAGGTGTGCCCCCCAAAAAAACCTCCCCCCCAAAAAAGAAAAAGATAATGGAACTCTGGATAAAGGAACTTGGGTACATATGCACAATGGAATAGATTGCTCATCCATAAGAATGGATAAAGTCATGATTTTTCTGCCCCATGAAGGGACATGGAGAGTATCATGCTGAGTAAAGCTAGTCAGAGAGAGAAGAACCAACAAAGAATTGTCTCTGTTATATGTGGGATATAAAGAAACATAATGGTGGAATAACAAATGTCCAAAGACAATGGAAACAAAGAACATGAGAACTGGAATTCAATAGGATACATGCCACCAGAGGGGGCTGGGGTTAGTACAGGGAGGGGCAATGTCTATCATGGAGGGAAATGTTGAACCAGGAAGAGGAGGTGGTACAAAGGCTTTAGCCCTATCAGAAACAGTGCTGTAAACCAAAATACAAAAACTTATCAAAAAAAGAAAAGATGTCTGTTTAATATCTTCTATTTAACACTATCCAAAGCATTCTAGACAAAACAATTAGGCAATAAAAAGAATGATCAGTTATCCAAATTGAAAAGGAAGCAGTCTGGTTATCTCTGTCCATAGCAGATACTGTCCTTTATGCAGAAAACCTTAAAGATTTCCCCAAAGGCTGTTAGAACATAATAAAGACATTTGACAAAATTGGAGGGTACTGAATCAGTACATAAAATCAGGTTCCTGTCTCTATACTAACAGAAAGTTAGTATAGTGATTGGAAATTAAGAAAGCATTTTTACTTACAATAGCATCAGTACAATAGCATGAAATGGTTAGGAATAAACAGTCATGGAGGTGACAGACTCAAGGCAGAAAGCTAAAAAAATATGATAAAAGGAATTCATGAGGTCATAACTGAATGAACACACCCTTTGTTCATGGATTGAAAGACTAATGTTAGGATATTAAAACTAACCAAAGGAATCTATAGATTTAATATAATGGCTATCAAAATCCCAACTTGTTTGTGGAAATGAAAGTATCTATAGAGATTCACATGAAATATTAAGAATATGAATAGATAAAAAAAACCCTGGGAAACAAAGAACTAAGTTGGAATCCTAAGATTCTAGATTTCAAATGTACTGCAAACTTCTGGTAATGAAAATTATGGGCACTGTCTTAAATATAGAGATCTATGGCAATAGACTGAACTAGCAAGCCCATAAATAAACATGCAATGGATTCATGCAAGCTGGCAAGACCACTGAATGTGGAAAGAAAAGTTGTGATGGGAATACAAAACCCTTACCTAAAGTCATAAGAAAAAATAACATAAAAATAGATGAAAGACCTAAATGTATCAACAAAATCTTAAAACTTTTAGAAGGAAACATGCAGAATGTTTTACAACATTGAATTGTCGATGATTGCTGGGTATGGCACCAAGAGAGTAGGCAAGAAAAGAAAAAAACAGGTAAATTAAGTGTCATCAAAATAAAATATATCTTTTATGCATCAAAAGACAGCATCACTTTTGACAGAGAAAAGGTGACCCATAGAATCAAAGAGAATATTTTCCATTTACATATATAAGAGAATAATATTCAGAATATACAAATAATTACAACCCAAGAAGACAATATAAAAGACCAACTAAAGTATGGAGAAAGAAATTGAGCACACATTTCTCTAAAGCAAATGAACAAATTGACAAATATAATAAATCATGTTCACTGTTCAATTAGAATAGCCATGATGTATCACTTCATTATGATATTTAAGGGTATGATACCTCATTGTGAAGTAACACATCTGTAAAGAGATTATTATCAATATACAAAATAAATATTTCCTGGATTGTGTAGAAATTGGTTTATCTGTATATTATTGGTAAAAAATAGCTTTTTGGAAAGCATAATAGGACTCCTCAAGACATGGTCAGAATTACTCTTTGATGTATGAAATAAATAATAATGTTAAATAATATATATATAACTAAAATAATTTAGTTATTTATGAATAAATAAAATATGAATAAAATTAAAAATATAAATGAAATATACATACATAAATAAAATGACATTTCACTTTTAGTTGGGTGTCATCAGAATTGAAACAAGGGAGTTAGAGTAAATAGCACAGTGGGGAAGGTGTTTGCTTTGCCTGTGGCTGATCTGGGTTCCCCAAATCCCATAGAGGTAAGGCCTAGGACAGACCACAGTTCAATCCCCTGGCATCCTATATGGTCCCCCAAGCCAGAGGCGATTTCTGAGTGCATAGCCAGGAATAACCCTAGAGCGTCAAAATGGGTGTTCCCCCACAACCCCTCCCCCCCAAAAAAGATAACAGAACTCTGGAAAAAGGAACTTGGGTACTTATGCACAATGGAATATATTACTCAGCCATAAGAATGGATAAAGTCATGAAATTTTCTGCCCCATGGAGGGACATGGAGTACTTGGTCCCTCAAGTACTGCCAGGAGTAATTCTGGAGTGCAGAGCCAGGAGTAAACCCTAGCATACCTGGATAGGGCCCAAAAGCTTAAAGAAAAAAACTGAAATAAGAGGCCAGAGAGATATTGCAGGGCTAAGGCACTTGTCTTTTTTTTTTTTTTTTTAA
>PVKC010046954.1:0-11150 GCA_004027635.1 Crocidura indochinensis | reverse complement strand
TCTTTCTTTCTTTCTTTCTTTCTTCCTTCCTTCCTTCCTTCCTTCTTTCTTTCTTTCTTTTTTTATATGGAACGCTTCACGAATTTGTGTGTCATCCTTGCGCAGGGTCCATGCTAATCTTCTCTGTATCATCCCAATTTTAGTATATGTGCGTCCAAAGTGAGCACTATTTTTCCTTTTCAATGTCTGTCTTGAATATTGACAGCTCTGACTCTACCTCTAGAGAGAAATCCAGATATGCTTACAAGAGAATCACTGTGTTACTTTACTCATTGGCAGGTTAGTAGTTTGCTGATGTAGTAAATCCTGTTTCATTTGATCTAAATGTAAAATGGCTTGAATCTTCCATTTTTGAATATTCCATCTGTGAATATTTCCATCTTTCCATGGAGAACCCATTCCCAAGACTTATCAAACTATTCCTAGAGTTTTAGACTTCAGCAGTTTCCTCCCAAGATTCTATAGTTCAACATAAATAGCAAATAAACAGTTTCTTCCTTCCTCCTGTTGCATTTCTATAGATTTTCCCCATCTCTAGAAACAAGTTTATCCTGTGATTGTTGAATCTGGTCTGCTCTGGTATTTAAAAAATTGCCCTCTTTATTTCTACTCAGTTTTTACATGTTTTTAACGAAGAATCTCTTTATATTCATTGATTTTGATTTCTTTTTTTTTTTTTTTTTTTTTTTTTTTTTTTTTTTTTTTTTTTTTTTTTTTTTTTTTTTTTTTTTGGTTGTGGTCACAGTGCTCAGGGGTACTCCTGGTTCTATGCTCACAAATCACTCCTGGCAGGTTCGGGGGGACCATATGGGATGCCAGGATTCGAACCACTGCCCTTCTGCATGCAAGATAAACGTTCCACCTCCATTGCTATCTCTCCAGCCCTCGATCTTGATTTCTTCAGATCAATTCTACTTTAGAAGCCAATTAAACACTTGACCCTGATTCAGGTTTGCAATATTTCTTTTCACTCTTGTGTTTTCCTGCATGGTTCCTGTCACCCTCCCTAACCCACAGATGACTAAATGCTATGGAGAATCAAATCACATGGGCAGGCTCATCCTTAAGAGACTCAGCCAGCCGGGGGAGTTGAAATCTCTGATGCTAGAAATGGTTCAGTGCAGAGTTGCCTACGCAGCAGTCCCAGAGAGGCTTCTGGAAGGTCTTACAGAGGCAGCCTAGTGAATCCTAGAGAATGGTGCGTTCTTTTCATGAAAGCCTTTCTGGGTTTCTGCAGGAACAAATGGTCCATTGCCAAATCCCTGGCACTGAAGATGGTGTACAAGCACAAAATCTAGTTCTGATGTGTCTGGAACATTGTTTGTCCTTCTCTTTTTATTATCCTTTTTTTTTTTTTTTTTGAACTTTGCTGGACCAAAGTGATATACTGCTTGTGTCTTGTAAACCAATCCAATAGGGTGCCAAAAAGGAACAAATGTCCGATTAGCTTATCTGATTAGATTGGCAAACCTCATCTCTCTGAGTCTCTGGCATCCTGCCTGCTGTCTCTACCTGGTCCTGCTTTGCCAACTGCTACTCACCCTGTTGGAATTTTCTAGGCTCAGTTTTGGCTGAAGGTTTTTCTCCTCAATCCTATCAATTGCTCCATGCAATCATCAACTTCTTGTGGTTTCCTACTGACCCTGAACTCTGATTTGATCAATCCAGATGCCCTAGGGGTTGTTAGTGAACCTGGCTTTCAGTAGGCACACAATAATAACCAATTCATGCCACAGTTGTTTTTATTGCTTTTCTCCATTATTTTTGCTGAGGTACCATTATGTGATTCATAATACTGTTACTGATGCTTGCATATCTGCTTTGTTCCACAGCAGACTCACTGCTAGACTACCCGCTTCCCTCCACCTCTGACAAATGGGTGCCTACTATGCACCCAGTGTACCTGTGTGCATCAGTGAACAGAATTACAAAATGCCTCCTGTCAGGTTGTTGGTTTTCTATTAAAGCAAGGCAGGAAACCTATCTCACAGGTCAAATACCTTCTGTTTGAAGATATCACAGTGAGAGAGAAACAAGCTGATCAGGTCGAAGGAGTTGTAGACAACAGAGTTTTGCCATGTTGGGGGAATCAATGAGGCACTGAGTTTGACACCCTGA
Organism: Crocidura indochinensis; assembly: GCA_004027635.1. Classification (NCBI taxonomy): domain Eukaryota; kingdom Metazoa; phylum Chordata; class Mammalia; order Eulipotyphla; family Soricidae; genus Crocidura; species Crocidura indochinensis. Next base: position 9,032 of record PVKC010046954.1, on the reverse strand, counting down.
TACACCCAATGATCTAGCTTAGATGCTTAGATGGTGATAGCTTAGAAACTCTGGACCTTTGTGAGGGGGTAGCATTTGCTAGTCATTAGTGACTTGGGGAAAAATATCCTCCTTTCTCTCTGGATTCTTCTCAGACTTGTTGAGCACAGAATTTATTATCTGATACATTCGTGGGGAAAAGAACACCCCAGGAAACAGACCAAGATTTCAGTCAGGTGCATTTCTCCTAGATAGACTCCATGTGAAATCTGTAAAAGGGGTCAATGGGTACCTTTATTAGTCAACAAAACAGAGAGATGAGTCCTAGAGAAGGAAGATTCTGGAAGGTTGCAGATCAGCTCTGTGCAGGATTACCATGAACTCTTGGACCTATCATCACACAGAGACTGCCTCATTTCACAAGTAGCTCCCCAAGGCTCATTCCCACACTCCAAATTAGAAAGAACCCAGAGTACCTAGCTTGAGTCACTATGTCTCATCTGTAAAAAAAAAAAAAAATCCTCACAGTTTCTGCTGGCTTGACAAATTCCCACTCGCTCTTCTGGATTTGGCCCAAATGAGACACACGGAACACAGTGTGCATATGTTATTGCTTCACTTAGGAAGAGATGTAGAGAGAAAATCCATCTTTTTGTTTTTGCTTTTGTTTTTTTGTTTGTTTGTTTTGGGTCACACCCAGCAGTGCTCAGGGGATACTCCTGGCTCTCTGCTCAGAAATCACTCCTGGAGGGGCCGGGCGATGGCGCTGGAGGCAAGGTGCCTGCGCTAACCTAGGACGGACCGTGGTTCGATTCCCCGGCTTCCCATATGGCCCCCCAAGCCAGGAGGGACTTCTGAGTGCATAGCCAGGAATAACCCCTGAGCGTCACCGGGTGTGGCCCAAAAACAAAAACAAAAACAAAAAACAAAAAACAAAAAATACAAAAAAAAGAAATCACTCCTGGCAGACTCAAGGGACCATATGGGGAGGGCCTTACATCCATGTTATCTCTCAGCCCCATCTGACAGGTCACCTGGCATCTGTCTTCTAGACTCAGCCTCTCCCAACTTAAGCATGGAGAGCCAGAGTAAGTATATTTTAAGACTGCTGCAAAATGAAAGGCACTAGAACACTGCTTGGCATGAAGTAAACACCCAGCGAGCATTAGTCATCCCCATTATGTTTGTTTTCAGAATTTGACGAGCAGAGTGAGTTAATGAATCCATCTTTCTTTTAACAGGACACAAGTAAGAAGGCTCCAGATGACTTCTCTTGCACTGTTCCACAAGCCTATCACTCAAACTGGCACGCAGAAGAGAAAGGAAGAAGAGAGCCACAGAGAAAGAGAAACTTTCATGAAAGGACCAAAGGGAATCTGGCTAAAATGGCTTATTTTTAGGGGGAGCATAATAAGATTAGATGCTCACTGTAGGAATTTGTAAAAAGAGAAATATATAAAGACAATGAGAACAACTGTAGTGTCTCCTTTTTAATGTGTATGTAACCTGTAAGGTTAACCCTTCTCCCAACTTCCTTTTTCCCTAACCTCTTCCTTTGAGATGTAAAAACCCAATGGATAGTTGCTTTTTCATTTGATTTGACCATCTCCCACCTGGGATTGGGGGCTAGTTTGAATAAAGAAAGGAGCCTGGCTTTGGCCATGAGAGAGAAAGCACTTGGGAGAGAGAGGCCATGAAGTAAAAGTAGGCTAAGTCCAATGAATCTTTGGACTGATTTGATTTTATTTCTCCACCGCTACCCTCTTCATCAGACAGAGCATGAAAAAATAGGATCCTAGGGGGTTTGTAGGGTAGGAGGAAAGGGAGCAACACCTTTGGGGATGCCCAAGACATACTCCTGGTTCTGTGCTCAGGTATCATTATTCCTAGCAGTGCTCAGAAACTGTGCTTAGAAACACAGTGCATGGGTTGATCTCACACAACCTGTGGATATAATTTTATTTTACAGTAACCCATATATATACGTGCACATATATATAATCCACCTATAATATAGATATCCTATACAAAGCACAGTTATACTTAGTATACTTAACTAGTATATTATATGCATATGTATATTAACTTTCAAGGTGATGGATAGAAATAAAATTAAAGGGGATTGGAATACTAAAGGAGGTAGGGCACTTGCTTTGCTTGTAGTCAACCTGGGTTCTATCCCCAGCACACTATTTACTCTCCTGAGTACAGTCAAGAGTGATCCCTGAGCACAGAGCCAGGATTAACTCCTGAGCATCACCAGGTGTGGCCCCCAAACAAAAAAACAAAACAACCAAAAAGAAATCTAATTAAAAACAAGAATAAGGGCTACACCTGCATCTGGAACCATTTCTAGCAAACTTTGTCTCTTGAGCTTTGTGCTTGGGTGCCAGGAGGCCACATACCATGTGCTCAGGGACAAGTTACATAATTAGCTCTTGGTTCCTAACTATTTAGATGTGCTGCACTTGAATGCATTATGCATCAGATAGGCCACACATCTTTGTGCATAAATCTTTAAATATTTCCAGCATTCATATGCTCAGAATTTTAAAAGCAATATTGATCAAATAGGTTCAAGCAAAAATCACTGAAATTTTATTTTCTCCCAATTTTAGCTAAGACTCCAAGTAGAAGGAACTGTTGCAAAAACAATGTGCTTGGTTGTGATTCTGCTATCTATGCGAAGGTGCTTTACTGAGAATAAGTCAGAGCTTAGTTTAACACAAGACAGCTTTTATTTATCTGGTGCTTCCTATGCCCAGAGCTGCTGGAAAGTGTTCAGTTGTATGTAACAAACTTTTCTTCTTCTTCTTCTTCTTCTTCTTCTTCTTCTTCTTCTTCTTCTTCTTCTTCTTCTTCTTCTTCTTCTTCTTCTTCTTCTTCTTCTTCTTCTTCTTCTTCTTCTTCTTCTTTCTTCGCCATGTTGTCAGTGCTCAGGGGTTACTCCTGGCTCTGTAATGAGAAGTGACTTCTGGCAGGCTCAGGGGACCATATGAGATACCAGAGATAGGCTCAGACAGTCCTAACAAGATGCTGGGGATTGCATTTGGGTCAATCTTGAGCAAGGCAAATGCCCTACATGCTGTGTTCTCATTCCAGCCCATATCTCCTAACACTCCGCACTAAAGGAAACACATCTGCTAATGGAGTGAATTTTATGACACACTCCCTATCCCCAGCCCTAACCAGCAGAGTGACCAGATTTGGAGATAGTATTTTAGGAGGTAGGTAAGGGTGAGAGATCATAAAGGCGAGGTTCTAATGCAGGAGGATTAATGGTTAGCTTTGTACTCTTGTAAAAGGAAGATCACACAAAACAAAGGCCGTGTGAGGACACAGCTAGAAGGCAGGAAACCAGCTACAGGCCAGGATAAAAGAAACCTTTCACTTGAACCCAAACATCTTGGCACCCTGATTTCAGACTTCTCCAGAGCCACAAGGAAATAAATCTTTATTGTTTGAGTTCCCTGAGTAGATAATATTTTGTTCTTGTCTGTAACTTACTGACGCAAACACTGCGTAAGACAAACAGGCATCAAGTTTAAGCTTTCCCAGGACCATGAAAGTCAAAACAGGGTTACCAACCTCACCCTGCTCCTTTTCTGAGACCGGAACTCCTTCATTCCACAAGCAGATAAATGGCTTCGGAGCTAGATTTACAACACCTTTTGTGCCAAATGAATGCTCAGAAATATGGTCCAATAACTCAGCCATGAAAAATGTTAGATTGAATGTAAAATTCAACTGTAAATCATGCCCAAATTAGTTCCACCTGTGCACTCAACAGTGCCATATAACTTAAACATATCCTGATAATATTTGAAGGGTTTGGATGTGTGGGGTGACAGATGATCGCACACTGCTGAGGTAGTATAAATTAGTTCCAGAGTGAGATTAGCAAATAAATTTGCACCAACCTAGGAGGATCCAGCAATGTATATAGCAGACAAAAATCCCAAATCCAGAAGAGCTTGAAACTTGTGTGATTATCAGCTATAGATGCTGGGCATTATTTTTACATAAACCCATTTATATAGGCTTTGCTAGATGATTCACTTTCCCCAACAAACGGGAAGGCTCGACTGGTTTACCAGTTGTAGGCAATGTTTCCCCAGTATGCAGGGTCCATATATATTTTGTTTGTTTGTTTTGGTTTCTGGGCCACACCCGGTGGTGCTCAGGGGTTACTCCTGGCTATCTGCTCAGAAATAGCTCCTGGCAGGCACAGGGGACCATATGGGACGCCGGGATTCGAACCAACCACCTTAGGTCCTGGATCAGCTGCTCACAAGGCAAACACCGCTGTGCTCTCTCTCCGGCCCCAGTCCTTATATTTTTATATCCTGTATTCACCAGAGCTTCCAATCTCACTAAAACTATAGCACCTCCAAGGAAACTCTGTGCTTCATGTAGTATAAAGACAGGTAAGGACAGGAAAGAAGCATGTAAATCTGTCTTTGGATTGGGAAGGTTGCGTGTATTTTAAAGGTTTCTGCATTTTAAAAATGATTTTATATTTAAAGGACAACAGAAAAATGTCCCCAAGTTCTAATGTTTGCATCTCTTTAATTATTAAAGACCGGCCCATTAACTTTCTAAGTATTGGGGAAATTATCTTGGTCACCCAAATGATAATTTGTTCAGAGGTAGGCAAGACTGAGCTATGCATAGACTTATGTTCCATGTGTGATTTATGCCTAATATAGCTTTATGCATGTTAGTCACGAATGAATGATTGTGTTTTCTTGCGTGGAAAGAGCTAATAAGCGAGGTTGTATCTCAGATAGGACAGAAATCAGATCACTCCAGTCTGCTCCATGCGGTCTCATCAAAGCAGATTCCTTTTCTCCCATGTCAGACATTTCCAGTGCTTTTTAAATTAAGATGTGGCTCTGGATTTATTCTTCTGTCCTTCCAAACATATGCAGCTTCCACAGAGCATCAGAAACAGGCTGGGCAAGTCATTCAGGTTCCCCAGACTGGCAAAGAGGGCAACTTCCCTGCCTCACTACCTCTGCCATTTCTCCATCTTGAAATCTAGAGCATATTATGGTGTTGGTTATCCATTTGGTCATCTAATAATTGCCATTCATTTTGTTTAGATTTGGCCTCCCCAAATGAGTATAATAGTAATAGTCTTAGTTTAGAGATCAAATAATACTTATTTTTAACAATTTATTTAATTTAGTGGCTTGAGATTAGTACTAGTGCCTGGCAGCTACTCTGGACTCACTACATTGAGGTCCTGATGGTCCTGATGCTAGGACTATGAATTGAACCCAAGTCTCCAGCATGCAAAGTATATATTCTTTTTTTTTTTTTTTTTTGGTGTTTGGGTCACACCCGGCAGTGCTCAGGGGTTAATCCTGGTTCCATGCTCAGAAATTGCTCCTGGCAGACACGGGGGACCATATGGGGCACCGGGATTTGAACCGATGGCCTTTTGCATGAAAGGCAAACGCCTTACCTCCATGCTATCTCCCGGGCCCCCAAAGTATATATTCTAAAACTTTGAGTTATCTCCTCCTGCAAATCCTTAGTCTCTAATATAAAATTATTTTTCTATATATTTTCACAGATCTGGAACAATATCACAGCTGTATTTGCGATTTAATATTTTGTTTGATGACTTTTAGACACAATTTTCATCGCAGGGACTAATCCATATGCCTTTTCTATAAAACACTCAGAAACCGGACAATCATGAAAACAATATCTCAAAAAAATGAAATAAAATTTATAGAGGATAAAAGTTATAGAGAGTTAGGAAAAGGTTTTTGGGAAATAATGTCTGTGAAAGATAGTTGAAAAATATGCAATGCATGGGGTGGAGCAATAGTACAGTAGTAGGACATTTGCCTTTCATTCCATTGACCCAGGACAGACATGGGTTCGATCCCCCACATCCAATATGGTCCCCTGAGTCTGTCAGGAGCTATTTCTGAGTGCAGAGCCAGGAGTAACCCCTGAGCACTGCCAGGGTTACAAAAAATAAATTAATTAAAAAAAAAAAAAAAAAAAAGAAACCCTGAGAAAAGGAACATGGGGGCATCACTTTCCCAACTTTAATTTGTATTATAAAGCAATCGTCATTAAAGCAGCATGGTATTGAAATAAAGACAGACCTGTAGATCAATGGAATAGACTTGGGGTAAAAAAGAAAGAAAGAAAGAGAGAGAGAGAGAGAGAAAGAAAGAAATATATTAGGAGATAAACCTTTTCAAATTTAGTCATTTGCAGGTTTCTAGGTTTTCCAGTGTGCAGAGTGACTAACCAATTTCTCACTCTGGCATTTGCAAATTTTCTGTAGATATTCCTTATGGGATTTTACTCTGCTAAGACCTTGACTCTGGCCAACAAGCTGCTCTTTTTGCATCTACCTGCTGCTGATATAGGTCTCGTAAAAAAAGTGAGTCTTAAGACCAATCCTGAGTAGCTTTTATTTAATTTTAAATAGGGCTTTTCACACATTTACACACACACACACACACACACATACACACACACAAAACACCTACCAATCCTATTAGAGACCTCTTAGAGATTCGGTTTATTTTTCCCTTTGTGTTCTTCAGGTCAATATTTTTGCCTCATAGTTCACAGATAACTGTGGGATGGAACTATATCTGTGTGTATTTTGACAAAGCGGAGGTGAGATTCGAATGAATAAAAAAAATGGTAAAATTCAGGTGAGGCCACCAATCAACAGAAAGATCTGTTTTTCGTCAAGCCAATATCACAAGTTATCTGATTATAAGATCCATATTATTGAAGGTCTTTTAAAATCTGCAAGAACTGGAGCCAGAGAGATAGCATGGAGATAGTGTGATTGCCTTGCATGCAGAAGGATGGTGGTTCGAATCTCTGCATCCCATATGGTCCCCTGAGCATGCCAGGAGCGATTTCTGAGTGTAGAGCCAGGAGTATCGTATTTGCCAGCATATAAGACGACTAGGCGTATAAGACGACCCCCTAATTTTGCAGTTAAAACATAGGTTTAGGCCTATATTCGCTGTATCAGACAGAACGTTCCTGTGCTGCAACTAACTGTATGTACCACAGTGAGCCAATCACAACAAGCAAAGGTTCAAAGACTGTCATAGACTTCCTCTCTGACTCTGGCCCATTTGAACAGGCTCTTTACAGTGTAGATTCGGGTACAGAACATTGTCTAGTTTGCATGCATCAAAAGCCTGCTTGGATTGGCCGAGTTAGAGAGGAGGCCCGAGAAGCCTTGCAGTGATTGGTGCAGGATCGAGTTGGAAAATTCGTTTCCTGGCAATGTCCAGATGATTTTCGTTTAGCGAGATGTTTTTCGGGATATACTCTGCGTATAAGACGACTCCCAATTTTCCGTTGACTTTTTTTCATTTCAAAAGTCGTCTTATACGCTGGCAAATACAGTAATTCCTGAGCGCTGCCTGGTGTGACCCCCCCAAATTCTGCAAGAACTGAAGGGTGGTTTTAGTTGCAAGAGAATGGAACATGCCTTGTAGACTCAAATTTAGGGCCCAGATGCTGCCCAATACCATTCAGTACAGGGGATGAAACTCAAATTATTTTTATTTTTTTCTAGCACTTCTAGAATCTCAAACCTAGATGGGCAGGTGCATTTCCAATGAGCTTAGCCCCTGGCCCATTTTAGACAATTTAGAAAGCATTTTCTATCTCCATAGCAATATTTCTTTTTTTTTTATTCCCCTCAGGAAACATTAAGCTTTATTAATAATAAGGCCTTAGTCAACAGATGTGGCTTCTAAGATCAACCTTTTAAGCAGACTCCATAAGCTTCCCTGAACTTAATTCTGACTCTGCCATCTCTCCATCCGGCCTACTTCTCCAATAGCAATATATCTATGGGTATGTGCTACTTTCCTTATCTACAATGGATCATCTCCTAAAAATAAAATAAGGAAATGAATAAATAAACTCTGTTGAATATTAGCTGTCCGCCTGGAGTCCACTCAGAACAACGAGATAGATTGCCTACTAAGAACTACTTTTAAATTTCTAAAGAAAAGAGCCAATCCTTTGGTTCTCCTTGATTTTTTGGCTAAAAATTGAGGCCTTTGGGGGATAATTTTGACAGAGAGGCAAATTTTTTTTTAAAAAGTGAAATGCCTGTGAAACCTGAGTTCCCATCGATGGTATGGAAGTAGAATGTGGGAGATTCCGATCTGAAGATTTTTATAGGATTCGATTTTGGGGTGTACAACAAACACAAAAATTGCTCCCGCAAGTAGCAGGGCAATGTCTGCGCGATAGACCAATCAGCGAGCTCCCGGCTCTATATAAGGCGGCGAGTGAGGGTCTAAGCATTAGACATCTTTCTGGTTCTCGCTTGCTGAAGATCTCTGCTATGTCTGATCCAATTCCTGCCACCCAGGCGGACCCTCCAGTGCCAATGGCTTCTCTTACCCCGCCGGAGCTCCCAGCTCTGAAGGAAGCTTCTCCAGCTAAGAAGCCGGGGAAGAAGCCGAGAGCTAAACGCACCACTACGTTGGATTCCATGGTGTCCAGGCTGATGACACTGTCTCCGGACTGCAAGGGCATGTCCGTGGCCGAGATCAAGAAGGCGGTGGCACGCGGCTACGACACCGACGACGAGGGCACCTCCCTCAAGCTGAGTCTCAAAAACATCATCCGGGCCGGGCGCAACCGCTCTCAGAAGAGCTCTGCGGGGGTCAGCAAGAGAGCTACCCCGGAATCGAGCGAGGCCCCGGGCAAGAAGAAGCCTCCTGCCAAGTCCTCCAAGAGCTTAAGCACTACTACTAAGAAGACTGCTGGGAAGAAAGTCCAGGGAAGTGAGAAGACCAAAGGAGTCAAGGGCAAACCGCCTGGGAAGATCCCTGCAAATGCTCCCGGAGCAGAGAAGCCCAAGGGCGGGAGGCCCAGGTTGCCCCAGCAGAAAGCTAATCCTGGCCAGGTGACCTCGAAGAAGTGAAGACCCTCATCACGAAGACCAGCTTTGAAAAACCCAAAGGCTCTTTTAAGAGCCACCCACATCTTCTGAAAAGGGCATGACACGATCATTACTTAAAAATTTTTTT
>PVKC010046953.1:0-11142 GCA_004027635.1 Crocidura indochinensis | reverse complement strand
GTAAGGCATTTGCCTTTCATGCAAAAGGTCATCAGTTCGAATCCCGGTGCCCCATATGGTCCCCCGTGCCTGCCAGGAGCAATTTCTGAGCATGGAGCCAGGAGTAACCCCTGAGCACTGCTGGGTGTGACCCAAAAACCAAAAAAAAAAAAAAAAAAAAAAAATTTGTATAATAGTGATTGTGTATTAATCATTAATGATTAAAGCTACAATTTAGAGAATCTAATTTTATGGAAACATGGAAAAAAACATGGTGGAAATGGATGGCGAATTTAAGTTGCTGGCAACATTTCCAAGGTTCAGATAAGTTTGTTTGTGGAAGGGTGGGGTGTTCTTGCCCAATAGGACTACTGTCTGGCATTACTAGAACTCAGCAAGCGGGGGTCTATCAGGCTACTATGCCAGTGCTCAGAGACAACCAGAGTAACATTTGTCAAAGAAGAATCAAATTCAAGGCCTCAGTGTCTGAGGTATTCATTTCAGCCTTTGATTGTTTTTTTTTGGGGGGGGGGCCACACCCGGTGACGCTCAGGGGTTACTCCTGGCTATTTGCTCAGAAATTGCTCCTGGCAAGCACGGGGGACAATATGGGAACCGGGGGATCGAACCGCAGTCCGTCCTAGATTAGCACAAGGCAAGGCAGACACCTTACCTCCAGCGCCACCGCCCAACCCCCTCATTTCAGCCTTTGAGCTGTCTCTTTGGCTCAATTTTTTGTTTGTTGTATATTGTTTTAAAACCAGAAAGTAGAAGTTCTCTATTTGTGGTCATGGTGTTTGTTGTTTTTTTTTTTAAATCCCTCCTCTCATAGATAAAAGGCAAGTACTCTACTGTTGAGCTACCTCCCAACCTCCTTTCCAATGTTCTTCCTTTCTTTTTACTTTGGGACCACACTTTATGGTGCTCAGAGACTATTCCAGATGAGGTGTTCAGAAGATCAGATGGTACTGGGAGTTGAACTCAGATTTGCACATGCAAAATATGTGCTCAGCCCTTTGAACCATTTTCCTTGTCCTTCAGTATTATTTCTTTTAATTTTTGGTACAAATTTTGGAGCCAGGGGCCAAAGATATGTAGTACGTGGTAGACATGAGTTCGATGTCTGGCATCCCGTATGGTCTCTAAGCACTGCCAGAAGTGATTACTTAGTGCAGAGCCAGGAATAACTCCTGAGCACCACTGGGTACAGCTCCAAAATAACAACCAAAAAAGACCCCCAAATTTCGAACCAAATATTCATTTTCTTTGTGTGCACAGAATTAGGAGTTTTTTTTGTTTTTCACATTTTGGGCTACATCCTGCAGTGCTCAGAACTTCTGGCTCTGTACCCAGGATCACTCCTGGTGGGGCTCAGGGGACTAACTGTATGGGGTTCCGGGGAATTAATTCAGGTCGGCCACTTGCAAAGCAAGCCTCTCTACCCTTTATATCACTCAGACCCGGAATTTTATTTTTATGTCAACTTCTATGCATTATGGACTTTTTTTCTTAAATTGCCCCATTCTAGAGATGAATGAACTATTTTTGTGTGTATATAAGTCATTTTTTTCTGCATTAGTTTTTATTACATTTCAGACTATATTAGTTCATATTTAATATCTTTGGTAGATTCTTTAGAAACTGACTTTAGGGGAAACAGTGTGTAATGGAAGCAGGTCTTTGAATAATGTCATTACATTGCATGCAGTTCATGCAACTTGAAGGAGAAAAAATCCTGATTGATATTGGCCAAACTTTTTAGTTGTTCTTAAGGCTTACTCCTGGCTCTGTGCTTTGGGATTATTTCTGGCAGAAACCATATGGAGAACCATATGGGGTGCTGCAGGTAGAACATGGGTCAGTCATGTGAAAGGCAAACACCCTATCTGCTGTATTATCTCTCTGGCCCCTTGCCAAATGTTTTTGTGGGGTTTTTTTTTTTGCCAAATGTTTTTTAAATGACATTTGAGAACCTGCTGTGTTAATGCTGACATCATTTCACTTGATTTCACCTTTAACTAGTCAATGGGACTAATTAGTAATAACTGTATATGCATATACATACATTCATATACATACATACATACATGCACATACTTCAGGTCTTAAAGATTTTATTGTACATTTTCGAAAATTAAGACTGGTCGGAGTTAAATAATACAGCAGGCAAGGCGTTGTGTTTTACATGCCGATCTAGGTTTTATCCCTGGCATCCATATTGTCTCTGAGCACTACCAGAAGTGGTTCTGAGTGCAGAACCAAGAATAAGCCCTGTTTACCGCCAAGTGCTGCCCAAAAACTAAATATGTTTTGCTTGGGGGCCAGAGCCATAGTACAGTAGGTAGGTCACTTGCATTCCATACAGATTCAATCCCTATTACCACGTAATACCCCCCCCCCCCACCAGAATAACAATTTTATCAGTGTATTACCACAGGACAGATTTTTTTTTTTTTTTTTTTTTTTTGGTTTTTGGGCCACACCCGGTGACGCTCAGGGTTTACTCCTGTCTATTCGCTCAGAAGTCGCTCCTGGCAGGCACGGGGGACCATATGGGGAACCGGGGAATCGAACCGCGGTCCGTCCTAGGTTAGCGCAGGGACCTTATCTCCAGCGCCACCGCCCGGCCCCCCACAGGACAGATTTTTAAAATTCCTCTTTTCTCCCCGCCATCTTACTGTTTCCATTTAAATGAATAAGGAATCTTGGATTGGAGAGATAGTAAAGCAAGTAAGATACTTGTTTTGCAAACAGCTGAGCTGGCTTTAATCCCTGGCACCCCATATGGTCTCTTGAGCTTGCCTGAAGTGACTCCTGAGCACAGAGCCAGGAATAAGTCCTGAGCACAACTGGTGCACTCCTCAAAGAGGAGAGGGGAGAGGGGAAGAAGAAACTATTGCTCCTGTGTGTTGGTAGGGATTGAACCCAGGACCTAATATATGCAAGGCAAGTACTCTACCACTAAGGTGCATCCCTGACCTGAATTCTTTTTCATATATGTTCTGTCAGTGGAGGAAAACATTGCAGCAGTCTATATAGTTTTTTCATCCTTTTTCAAGTACAACTTATTCTATTTTCCAAATGAAGATATTTCTTTTTATTTTGGGGCCATACAAAGCAATACTTAGAAGTTAGTCTTTGCTCTGTAATCAGGGGATCACTTGTAGTAGTCCTCAGAGGAATATATGGAGTGCGGGCAATCAAACCTAGGTGCTAATGCAAGGCATGATGTACTATCATTCTGGCCCCTGTAATCATTTTGATGAAAGTGTCTTATGGTATGAAGAATAGTGAATTGAGATGTGTGAGAGCAGGAAATAGTGTAACATCTATCTGCTATCATAATTGGCTGATGAGCTGAAACTATATATATATATTTATAGAGGATGTTTCATTTATTTAGTTTAATTTTGGAGTCATGATGATTCTAAAGGTTTATTCCTGGCTCTCTCTATTCAGGAGATCACTTTGGGTGCGGCTTGAGGTATTATATGCAGTGCAGGGATGGAAATTGGTCCCAGTTCTGCTGCATGCAAGCACCCTCTGGCCCAGTATGTCTTATTTAAGGAAGTAGTGAAAGTGTTTAAATTACAGTAAAAGGACAATACTAGAAAATAAAATGTAGGAGCTGTCTCTTGTAGAGAGACAAGTACAAGGACTTGTTAGGAGTGCTCGCTGGGCCACTACTTGGAAATGCAAAAGTAATAGTTTTTCCTCTCCTATTCTTTCTTTCTGTACTCTTCTATTAGTTATTGTATTTCAGTTTGCTTGCTCAATAAGACTCAATTGTTAATTTTCAAACTTCCATGAAAGAAATGCTATTATTATCATTAATTGTATGTCTTTTTCTGAAACTTAGTATAGTTGTTAATGTCACATTTTAGGGGAGATGAGACTCCTTACCTGAAAAACTAAAATAGTAAGCAGCATCTTTTTAAAGTATTAAATAAGCAAGGGGCTAGAGAGATAGTACAGTGGCCACTTCACTTGGAATTGACCAGGGTTTAGTTCATGGTTCCCTGAGCACTGCCAAGTGTGACCCAAATAAATAAAGCTTACTATTACTGTATTTCCTGAGAAGCCTTTTTGTTGTTTTGTTGGTTAGTAAAACTCATTAGATTACTATTGATGATTTTGTCTTTTATCGAGGTTTGGAAATCCTTTGTATGGAATAAACTAACATATATTGAAGCAAGACTACTGCTTATTTACTGAAGGGTCTACCTGATATGATTTGACCCATGTGTGACATGTTTCCATCTTAAGTCTCAGTTACTTTTTTCCATTTTAACAGCTAAGTCATCGCCTATCCTCTTACTGCTGACATACCAGTTGGCAATACTGAATTTTGTTGATGGGTCTCACGAGAAAACTTTCTTTTAAGATCACTTGAGAGCCAGAGATAGCACCAGTGAGACAGGATTCTTGCTTTGTATGCAACCAACTTGGGTACCCTTGGTACTATATATGATTTCCTGAGCCCTGCCATAAGTGGTCCTGAGACAGGTGTGAGCCTAAAACAACAAACAAAAAGACCAGTTGAGGATTTTCAGAATAACCAGGTTTAAGTAGCTACCCCAACTCACTGCAGTTACCTGTATTGTCTGTATTACATTAGTGACCTGTGGAGTATTTGCAGTGAAAGAGAAAGATTCTAAAAGCAAACTAAACATTGGTTACATCAGCATTATAATCTGAAGGAATGGAATTGGGAATAAGCATATAAACTTAAGGTATTTTCTTCTCCTGTACTTTTTCTTTTTTCCTTCCCTTCTCTCTTTCCCTTTTTTTCCTCTTCCCACTTCACTCCTTTCTTCCTTTTCCCTCTTTTCTTTTTTGTGCCAGGGATGAAACCCAGGGCTTCACATGCAAGGCATTCCTGGCTCTATTTTTCCTTTCTTGATATGTTAAGAAACAATCAGAGTATTTACAATTTTTTTAACTACAGTTTTGAACACTGAGGAGGGGGGAAGATATTAAAATAGCTGGTTTATCACCCTACTTAAGTTTTTGAAAGTTTTAATAATATGGCTTTTCACTTCAGGGATAAAGAGAACTCTAAAGAGTTCAGAGAATTAAGAATGCACATTTCTCTGCTAGTTACAGTATGATTTATGAGGTTTTTCTGATGATCTGTTATTATATAACCATCGGCCCAGCTCTTTATAAACAAACTCTTTTTACCTGGCCTGCCTGTGGTTGGCTCTTCCCAGGAAAGTCTTTAGAACTCAGAGGAACCGAATGAAGTGGTAGTGAGAATACTTAGCCCTGCTTGATATCTCTGCCCCCCAGAGTGCCTTGCAGAAATTAACTGATCTTCCCAGCATCACTGTGAGGTAGGTAAGTAAACCTAAACCTGAAACCAAAAGTGACAAGGCTAAACAAATTACCCAAGTCCTGTGGGAGGTATAGCATCAGAACAGAATTTTGTACCCCCAGTCATGTGCTCAGAAGGATCTTCCCTTCCTGTTGACCACTTGGAAAAAACTAATTTAAGTGGTTAAATGCCTTTTTACAATTAAGTTGATTCAGAACATTAATTTTTTTCACTGTCTTGGAACTCTAAAGACCCTTTTATCTTCTTTTTTTAGAAGCTGCTTCTCTGTGTCAAACCTCCACGGCCTCTACGACACCTGTGACTCTTACTACTCCATTCAATATAACATCCTCTGTGTCATCTGGGACTATGTCAAACCCAGTCACAGTGGCAGCTGCAATGAGCATGAGAAGTCCAGTAAATGTTTCAAGTGCAGTTAATATAACCAGCCCAATGAACATAGGGCACCCTGTAACTATAACCAGTCCATTATCTATGACCTCTCCTTTAACACTTACCACCCCAGTCAACCTCCCTACCCCTGTTACTGCCCCAGTGAACATAGCACATCCTGTCACAATCACATCTCCAATGAACCTGCCCACTCCTATGACATTAGCTGCCCCTCTCAATATAGCAATGAGACCTGTAGAAAGCATGCCTTTCTTACCCCAGGCTTTACCTACATCACCACCTTGGTAAACAGTATTATAATAATATGGGTTAAAGTAAATATTTACTTACCAGCAACTTACATTTAGTTTATTAAAGCAAAAAGTAAACCATGAATTTGGGAGATTTTTATTACATTAGTTTATAGTGTAGCAGCATTTTCTCCAATTTGGCTGGGATGATTCAAAATGGGGTGTGTATGTAATTTATCACTGGACCACTTTAGTTTAATCATAAATCCTTTTTAGCTGACAGCATTGCTTACACAGGATAGTTGGATAAAATGTCAGAATTAAAACCAGTCATAAAAAGCAAGACCCACTTCAAAATTAAAAAAAAATAGCATCACTGTTTCTAATCCCAGGAATCATTCTAAACACTAGCAGAATTCTCCCTATATAAGTTGGATTGCTGATTTTAACCTGAAGCTCTAGATCCATGGATTAAAAGCTAGTTGTAGAATTGTCTGCTTATTGTTTTTGAGTACATGCATTGTCATTATAAAATGCATTTCAGAGAATATGCATTTTACCTTTGGGAATATGTTAATTTCAGGCAGCATTCCCTATGGGAAAGGTGATACCAGCTCTGATATGCAAAGCATATGATAATTTATCATTCTAACTTCGACATATAATAGGGATTGTGACCTGATATTTGGAGATGTAAATATTGCTCAGCATATTAATCCTGATGGAATATAGCATTGTAGTTGACTTTTCTAAAAAAAATTAAAAAAAAATACAAAATGAGTTTTGGTAAGAAAGGACCGCAACTGACCGAAGAGAAGTCAAGAATGCGGACGGCAAACTCCTAACAGGGGAGGCTAATGGACTCCTATTCAGGAGCCAAGAAAATCTTTGGAACAGTTTAAATATATTGCTTTAAATTGGAAGATGCTGGAGGCATTGGGATGTGATATGCCCTTCTCCCAATCAGAGCCTGTTGATATTACAACAGGCACAGATGTGTTAGTTGCTCACTAGAGTTTATGTCTTATATTAAATTGTATACAGTTTTTATTCTAACCACTAACTAGGTAGTATACCCCTTCAGAACAAGCAGAGTGTACCTTTTTAATTTTCTCTTCCATTTCTTAATCAGGTGTTGTGCGGATTTGTTCATCTTTGTAAATATGGCCATCACTTTTTTCTTTCTTTGAGAAAACACTTGTATCAGCTTTGTGGTGTTTTTTAGGGAGACGACTGTTCCTGCTCCCTATAGAAACCCAGCAATGATTGTGCACGTTAAGACATGTGCTTTTATTTCTTAGCAGGATATTTTATCTCTGTACATAAAGTAGAAACCAAAAGCTAGGGAAACAGATACTCTTTATACCATCATGCCACACATTAATGTTTTTAAAGCATTGTTTGCTTTTTAATGTTACTAAAACCAAGACTCTGATTTTTTTTTAAGTTGCAATATGTTGTGGATTTCTTTTTCCAATCTTGCAGTTCAGAGAAATGGAAATTTGTTGTGTTAATCTTGCAGAATGTTTGCAGGCAGGACTGACTATCAAACTGGATGACTTCCGTTTATACCCCACTGTGTCAGTTCAAGCATCAAAATACCTTGCATCTGAGGCAGACTTCCTACATCAGGGACAGGTATCTGTGTGTCATTATACAAAACAGTTCTAGGGGGTTAAACTACATAGTAAAAAATAAAATAAATAGTACTTAGTGTAAAATAATTTTATAAATGATCTTTTGTACTTTAGGACATTAAATTGTACAACTTTTGTATATATAAAAGCTTAGGATCTTTCTGTTTAGCAGGAAGGCAACACATTCCTACACTTTTAATGTATATGTTTGTTATAATGTCCATGTAAACATGCCCTATGTTTGTGCCTTTTAATTAGTTTGTCTCAATAAACAAATGTAGAGAAAATATGTAGCTATGACTTTGTTACAACTGTTCTTATCCACAGTACAAGATGGTTTGTTTTAATATGTAGAACATTATGTGTGGACTACTGGAAGAATGCATGTAGGGAAGGTCCAGGCATGGCCCTATTGAGGCCTGGATCGGGTAAGCAGTGACCACACTTGGAGAAGCCCATGTTTCTTTACAGGCAGTCCGGCTTCTGGCTGTGGCTCTGCCTGCTGGGGTATGTCATCTCTCTTTCCCTGGCTGGCAATCAGTATCTTCGATGGTTCAGACAGCCCTGGCTTCCTCCACAGTGGCTCAAAGAGCAGTCAATCCTTAGTTGAGTTGGGGTAAACTGTACATACCCCCAAGCTAGTATGTGGTCATCAGAACCCTGAAAGTATTCTTTTTTTTTTTTTTTTAAAAAAAAAAAAAGAAAGCGATATATAGTAGAAATGATTGTTTTATCAACTCATTGTATAATAAACAGGAGTGAGACTTCATTGTATGACATCAGTTAAAATAATATTTTATATGCATTCTTTATTCACCTAAGAAGCTTATCTGCAATAATAAAGCCACGTCGTGTCTTTGGGGAGGGAGAGAATTAACAGAATGGGGGTGGCAGAGTGCCACTGAAGGGGGGGCAAGTAGGTTATCTGGTGAAACTGTCTTGTATCTTGGAACTGGAATTGAATTTTGATGATGAACTGATTCAACTAAGTGTTGAAGGCACGACGGCCACCACTACGAAAAAGCAAAGTATGTTTTCCCCTTCTGGTTGTAACCAAGTTGAGAGCTTCCCCTTTATCAGATTGGCAGCTAAACAGTTGTATTAGATAATCCTTAAATCCGACATCCAGCCTGTTATGCTCTAGGGCTCACTGCTTGGCCTGCATTTGCCTTTTATTGTATATCCATTTTCCTTCCTAAGGTATGCTCCTAAATGAAGGTTTCTATGTAAGCAGATGATGATTTTTCCTGTCAATACCAGCACTGTATTACTAACATGCAAAATACTGCAGATTTATTTTGACAAATTAAAGTTAACCAGTCACAAATGTTATTGATGGATTGCTTACTACCGCAAAAGATTCACCAATTCATTGTGATGATAGAGAAAATTTTTTAAATGTTGCTTTTGTATATGTATACAGTTCAATATTAGACTAGAGAGAGAGAGACAGACAACTGCCAGGCTGACTGATACTGAGGTGCCACAGGGAAAGGAGGGTGGAAATGCAGGAGGGGATGAACCCCTACTAGTCACCTTGAATGTAGCCCAGGAAGCCAGACTTGAGGAACAGTTGCCAAAGACTTAAGCCCCTTTTTTTTTCTCTTTGTTTTATGGGGTGTTAGGAATCAAATCTGGGTCTACGGGGCTCAAAGGGAATGTCCTTCCTGCTGTATTTTCACTCTGGTTCCAATCCTCTACCTTAAGTAAAAGGAAAGATGAATTTAGAATTTCTTCTCATGCTCCTCCTAAATTGGGGTTTAGTTTCTTAAAATGAATTTTAAGCTGGTCCCTTACCCGTTTTTGTTCAATTAGATTTTTTTTTATCACCTGTCTGCTTAGTACCGACTGATTTTAGGTACTCTTAGGCACTGCTAGACATGAGAAGGCAATTAAGATGGTGACTACCTCCAAGAAGGCATTAGGAGAGAGAAAACAAGTACCTAAGTGGCAGTGTCACCATTATGGCAATATGAATCTGACAATGAAAATATTTTGAGTGCTTCTGTTTTATATAGAATTGAGATTTTCCAAGCTTCCCCCAACTATTCATTGTGGGAAAAACAGGAAAAGTGTTTGTTGTGATGGTGTTTTTGTCTGGAAAGTAGAAATATTAGTTATTAATTTTCCTAATCCTGGTTGTCTAGGTTTCTCTGCCCTTGTCAAAAAAAAAAAAAAAAAAAAAAAAAAACCCTGCTGGGCCCGGGAGATAGCATGGAGGTAAGGTGTTTGCCTTTCATGCAAAAGGTCACGGTTCGAATCCCGGTGCCCCTTATGGTCCCCTGTGCCTGCCAGGAGCAATTTCTGAGCATGGAGCCAGGAGTAACCCCTGAGCACTGCCGGGTGTGACCCAAAAAACAAAAAACAAAAAAATAAAACCCTGCTGTTTGTTTTCTCCCTGGGGTTCAGCATATAAAAGTATAGTGGAAGAATTCCCTATAGTATCCTCAAGGATCCATGAACTAAGTCTAGTGCGTTTACAGAAGTTGACTTCCCAGCATGCGTCTACCTTTAAATATTTCTTTAAAGGAGGCATAAAATAGGAGCATAAGATTACCTTTCGGATGCCTTCCTGCTGCCCACCCTGCAAGAAGAATTTGCATTATGGAGTTTTTTTTGAAAGAGGTTCACCTACATTTGCGTGTATCAACCCTCAACCTGAATGCCACGTTTTTGCTCAACATGTTATAAAAAGCTTGGAACAAGAACTGCTAGGCTAAAGATGGATATTGGAGGACAACGTTCTGTTCTGCCAGTGAGCAATTCCTTTGCACAGCAGCCAGAGATTAAGGAGACTAAGTGCACTAGGACTTGCCCTTTTAGTGACTGAGCCAGCAACTCCATCCTGCAGGCAGTTCTCAGGTCTAAGACTGGGAGCAGACGTGCCTACGCAGAGGAGGGCTAGTTCACACAGAAAGGAAGCTTTTGTGAGTTTTAGGAATAATTGGGGCCACCAATGCCATGGCCTCTAGAGTCCAGTTAAATCTACTTAGTGATTTGACTTTGAAGAGCTGGGATTCCCAAGATCCTTTCAAAAAAGAAATGCTTACTAGCTTTGTTAATGGTGGGAGAAGCCAGAGAGAAATCAGTGATGCATTTATGTGATAGGGCGGAGACTTGGCAGTTTAGAGGCTGAGGAAAGGGACAGATTTGGAAAGAAATAGTCCATGTTTATCCTGTGATGTAGCTTCTTCCCTGATACCTTTTCTCATAAATATGCCCTGGCCTGGACATGATTACTCAAAGAACATTGAGATAGGCTAGCCTATCAACTAACGAGTTGTGATCATCTCAGCTTTAGTCAGTGGGCAGAAAAGAGATGTGCTCTTAGCAAAAAACAAAAGGGGTTGGGGGGGATTAGTTGAAACAGGCAAGAAAGATCCAAGTGATTAAAATTGAGATCACATAAGCTACTTGGAATTGAGAGACTATAATACACTGTTCCCTTGACCTAAAATATTTTTCTCACAATCTTCCAACACATTTTCTCCATAGTGA
Organism: Crocidura indochinensis; assembly: GCA_004027635.1. Classification (NCBI taxonomy): domain Eukaryota; kingdom Metazoa; phylum Chordata; class Mammalia; order Eulipotyphla; family Soricidae; genus Crocidura; species Crocidura indochinensis. The sequence goes on along the minus strand of PVKC010046953.1, from coordinate 67 downwards.
AGCCCTAAGTATCCCCCAAAGTCCAGTGAAATGACCCCAGGCCTGGGGCCAGAGAGATAGCATGGAG
>PVKC010046952.1:0-11131 GCA_004027635.1 Crocidura indochinensis | reverse complement strand
TGCTAGTTTCCTGTAGTAGTTTCTAGGAGTTTCCCACAACTGTTCCCGGGCCTGAGGGCAGTTCCCGAGTTGTAGATATTAAGACTCAGAGGAGAGTCAGAAATGTCTTGCCCTTTCAAGCTAGTCAGCAAAGAGACACAGATCATCAAAGAAAGGCAGGGGGAGCAGGACCCATCTCCTAACACATCTTCATCTCCAGAACCCAGGAGCCACAGGCTGTGTCACTTCCCTGTATCCCTTCCAATTTCCCTGAACTACAGTGAGTGCATGTTGCTTTTCAAGTGGATAATCTACTTTGTGATGCTGTCAGTCCTTTGGGAATCTGTTGTCGACAGGTGTGGAAATGACAGATTCACTATTTTGTCACAGATTTTTCTCGATGTGTCTGGCTTAAAGGGACACTTTTTCTTCATTTGTTCTGTTTAGATTCTTGGCACAACCAGTCATGTCCCCTCCAAGTGCCTCCTGTGGCTGTGCACATACCCACGAACACACATACATACTTGCAAAGACACATATATATGCCTACACACATATACATAGACACACACTCCCCCCTGATCTTTTCTTTTCTTGCCCTTTTTTGGGAAGCCACACCCAGCGACTCCTGGCTAGGCGCTCAGAAATCGCTCCTGGCTTGATAGACCATATGGGATGCCTGGGGATCAAGCAGAGGTCTATCCTAGCCGTGTGCAGGGCAAACTTGTGCCACCGCTCTACACGCCCCCCCCCCACCTTTTCTAATTATAAGCCTAACTATTAAGCCTCAGACACAGGCCAAAGCATACCCTTTCCAACCACTTCTGTGTTTAACTGGTCAATCACCGGTTGTTTTAATTATGATCTCTGAAAAGTAGAGCTCAGGGCCAGAGAGATAGCATGGAAGTAAGGCGTTTGCCTTTCATGCAGAAGGTCATTGATTCAAACCCCGGCATCCCATATGGTCCACCGAGCCTGACAGGAGCGATTTCTGAGCATGGAGCCAGAAGTAACCCCTGAGCACTGCCGGGTGTGACCCCACCCCCCAAAACAAAACAAAACAGAAGAGCTCCAAGTAAGAATATTAAAGATCAGTGAGCTCCACCTTCAAGGTGACCCAAGACTCCCACCTCATCTAGTTCATGTATTCACTTATATTCCAGATACCATTGATCTTTTGGTTTCTCAGATTAGCTGTTGTCCACTTTCCCTATTTTTTTTCTATCCTGCCACTTATCCTTCCCCTACCACATCCACATACCCTTTCTCTCTCTTGTTCCACAGATATGCTCCCTTCCTCAACAACATTCATTCCTATTACCTCTCTGTCTCCTCCCTTACCCATTTCTAGGTGATTTTCAAATCATACACATTTATGCTTGTGTAACTTTGAGCTCAAGTACGTAGTGATGTGCTACATTAAAGGGATGTAGATTATTTATGACCCAGTTCATCCCCAACACACACATGTACACACACACACATAAACACACACACATTCCATAGTCTGTATTCTCAGAACTGTAGGAGAAATTGAAGGAGATAGTGTGTGTGAATGGATTTAGAAACTTGAAGGTTCTCTAATGTGTCGGGGTTATTAATTTGTACCTTTCTCAAGGGCAAGGACTGTGTCTTCTACTCAGAAACCATCTCCCCACATACATATAGACTGGAATATTATTAGATAGAGAGTGGGTGCTCATTGAATTCAAATCTAATGAACTGAAAATTGCTTTGATGTAGGTTCATTTTTTTCAAAGACAGTGTTAATCTCCCAGTCCTCTGACCCCAGGGGGGAGTAGAAGGTGGGACTTTCTCAATGCACTCCAGAAAGGGAGACCTTCCTGGCATCTCCACCTCTATCAGTGCAGACGCCCTACTCCTGCAGCCCATTTGTGAAATTCTGAGAGTCTGGAAGCGTCTAGGAAGCCTGGGAAAGTACTGTGACCCTTATAAACCTCTAGCAAGTGTGGGGAAGTGCTATGTGTAACCTCTGACAGGAGATTTATGTATAATCAATTAATTAATGCTTTCAACAAATATTTATGACCTATCTACTGCAGAGACATAAACCCAAGGGAGATTGTTCAAAGGACAGATTTGTGGCCACATACCCAGTGATTCTTGTTGAATTGAGTCCCAGTGAGTCCCAATGAGCCAATGCTTGGCCAGAGTAAAACATTGCTCTCTACCCTCTCAAGTAAGCGCCCCTTATCAGCGGGCTACAACCCTGCATGTGCCTCCATGAAGCCTGAGGGTCTCTTGGAAGGCAGAGTCCAGGTCTAGGAAGTCTTCTCTCCTGGGGATCCTGGAACAGTTGGGCCTTTTAGTAAACTCAAACTCCTAGCAAAAAGGGGAGGAAGCAAGCCTGCAGTTTGGGAAACTGAGAAGGAAAGGTGCCCAATGTGAGCACAAGGGAGAAGGAGCCTATTGATAGACCATAGACTCATAGGTCACTTGCAGAGAATCTTGAAGAGAATCTTGAAGATTGTCACAAAGTGGAGCATAACCAGAGACTCCTTTGACTTGGGGACCCTTTAGGACTTAATGCAAGTTAGTTACACCCATTACTACCATACTTTCTTCCACTCAGTCCCAGTAGCCTTGCTTCCAAGGTCTCTAGATCAACTCCAAAAGAAAGCAGGCTTCCTGCTGACCAGACTTTTCTCAGAGAGTTTATAGGTCTTTTGGCATTTGGGACAGCTCCATTCCTGAAAATCCCAGTATTTGGGGCCCTTCCTGGGAGGGAGGTAACAGGGTTAATCTAAGGGCTGGGGGAGGCAGAAAAAGGCCTTGAAAACACACAGTGAAGCCAACCAGATTAATAGAGGAAGAGAGAGGGGGGTAGACCATTAGGAAGACAAAGAGAAAATCATGCTAGAGCAATAGAAAGGGAAATCTAATATCAACTAGGGAAAAATAAATGGAGATTAGGGCAAACAAATTAGCTTTAATGGGTTCAATGCTAATACAAGAATAACAGCCAGAGCCGAGAATGCCTTTGAGGGGAAGATGGGATAAAGAACCTGAGCAGTCATGCAGGCAATAAAGACAAAGCAGGAGGGGGTGGCCAAAGGGAGGAGGGGGGAGAATGAAAATTCAGGGTGCATGGTGAGGAAAGGTGGAACAGGAAGGGTCTGCCATCTTTGACAGAAATGGAGGGGACCAAGCAGGCAGAGAAAAGCTAAGAGCAAAAAGGGGCGGAGCTTGTGCCATCAGTTAGAATTATAAATTAAAACAGCAAGGCAGTTGGAAGGGACCTGGGACAGAGAAATAAAATCCCAGAACTGGCAAGACTGGGCAGATGGATAGAAAATAAAGAGGTAGAGGAGAATAAATCAACATGGAAGAGTGAGGTGGAGGAAAGAAGGAATTTGATTCATTTTGATTTAAAAAAAAAAAACACCACCAAATACACAAAGGGAAAAATTGATTCCTGTCAAAACACAATATTTTGAAATGTTTGATTCTAGAGAATGCCTACTTGGCAAGTGAATGCATAGTCTTCGTAAAGGTTCTGACTGATACACTGCCAGGGCAAATATGAGAGTGGGCTTGGATTATGACACCTGAAAACCTTCACCTCAAATTTTATTCTAGCCCTCTTAATGATTGCAGCCTTGGGCAGGTGCCGTACATATTATCTCTATCCCTCACCTCCTTATCTGTAAAATGGGAACAATGTGTTAATGAAGCACTGCTAGGAAAACAACTAGAAAAGATGCATTTACAACACTTTAGCCTAGCACAAGAAGGAATACCTCCCACCTCACTAACTAACTATAAGCATTGCTCCTACATATTATGTAGTTGGTGAAGGTGGGTAGAATGCTGAACATAACCCTTATTGCCTTCCCTTCTTCACTCTTTTAAATCCAACATTGATAAAATAAACCAAATCAAATCTGGTTCTTTCCCAGTTAGAATCTAATCCAAAAGTCCCTTTATCCATCCTTTGTTTCCCTTCCTTAGCTCCTACTAGCCTTTCTTACTGGTGGGGATGAAAAACGTGTACTAAAACATTCCAGGGTTTAGGCTGAGTTGACCTTAAAGTGGAGTTTTCAAAGAAGCCACACTTCTTAATCTATTTTTTCAAGGGCCTCTGACTTTCCCTGACTTGCTGGAAGCTCATAATATAGGTAGCTAGGAGTTGAAATTGGTCCTCCTGGCATCACATTTGGAATATCTTAGGCTGCATTAAGAATCGTAGACTAGGGGCCAAGCGGTGGCGCTGGAGATAAGGTGTCTGCGCTAACCTAGAATGTACCACGGATCGATCCCCCGGTTTCCCATATGGTCCCCCGTGCCTGCCAGGAGTGACTTCTGAGCGAATAGCCAGGAGTAACCCCTGAGCATCACTGGGTATGGCCCAAAAACCAAAAAAAAAAAAAAAAAAGAATCATAGACTAACTGGCAGAAGGACCAGTCCAAGAGACCATGGAGAACAATCAATAAGAACAAGGCCAGGACTCAATGAATAGCCCCTGGGCAGGGGATCTGGGAGGGAAAGGAAAGAGCCAGATTATTTTCTGGCCCCTCCCAGAACATTTCAGACTAATGACCTTTTCTTGTTATTAGCAATTTTGGGAAAGCAAGAGCAGAAATGATCCAGGGAGAAAAAAGTCAGATGGAATGAGAGAGTTCTGTGATTTTTATGTAAAATAAGTTTATTACATTGAAACCATTCTCATAAAACTTTAACCTCCAGAGGACAGGGACCCATCTGTCTTGGCCCTTGTATATCCCATGTCTTGAGCAATGCCTGGCCAACTAACTAGTATGATGGTCAAGTTGGTACTAGAAGAGTATTTAAGACAAGTCATGCTGTTCCTGCCTCCCACTAAACAGACCGCATATTAATTTGGAAGGAGAGGCAGAGAGATAAAGCACATGCCAAAGCCATAAGTGAGTCAAGAGTAAAATTGGGATCTGAATGTAGGTGCGCTTAACTCTCTAATCTCTGCCCTCCACAGCTTCAATGAATGAACCAAGAGAATCAGTGAATTGAGCTACCTCACCAACCCAAGAGAACAGATTTTAAACATCTTTATCAGTTTGGATGTCTTTGAGGGTCTGGTAAGCAGGTCACCTTTCAGGTAGTTAAAGGTCAGAAGGCATCAGAGAGGAGCATTGCCATCCTCATCATGCTGAAATGTGGTGCCTCTCATGAGATAGAAATCTGCTCAAACAAAGCCACATATGTTACAAACATTAACATATGCGGCTTTACTGATCAGATAAATCTCCTATTTTACTAACTTGCCAAATTACACATGGCCAATTCTATTGAGAGAGATGGGGAAGGAAAAGAAAGAGAGGAAGGGAAGAAGATAGAAGAGAAAGAGATAAGGTTATTCATAGTTTAAAATTTGCCAGGTGAACTGCAATGAGAAGTGTGTGGGCTCAGTGACTGCCTCTACTCTCTGTCCTGGGACCTCTTCATCTGTAAGACCAGGGAGGTTAGACGAGATTTTGCTAACACTGTCTCAGTAGCAGTTGATCCAAATTCCAGTTGTCCTAGAGCCAGTCTGAGGTGACTATCACCTAGGAGGCCACAGTCCCAGTCCACAGAGCCCTTCTCCAAGCACCAAGCTTCTCCTCCACTTCCTCAAGGCAGGGTTTCTTCCTGCAGTTTCAATCTCAGTATGTTTAGTGGCCTTTTAGCAACCAGATAAGCCATTCTCTGTATACAAATCCTTCTGTTGGAATATTTTAAAATGATTTCCTCTTTTCCAACTGAACCCAGGCCACTAGATGATATGATCTCAGAGGTCCTTTGAGGAAATAGGATGCCAGATGTGGCAGTATTTATGGTCTGGAACACAGAACACAGTCTGAGCTCCCTAGCAATGAGAACTGGATAATTAATTATTTTTACTCATTGCATCCTGGTAGACAAGAAATAGCAGCACCACCAGAATGAGAAACTTCTCCCTGTGGATGGGACATCCACACTTGCAGAAGTAAATTCTGTTACTCAGCCATGGTCCTTCCTAGTTTGACTGTGACTATTTTTCCCATGCTTGTTGAAATATCTCTAACAGAGCTGTGAACCAGGCAAGGGTTTGGTCTTTAGGTCTCCTCTCATCCCTCTTCACTGAGCCTCAATAGCCGGAGTAAGAGGAAATGTTTTCTCAATTCAAATTCCAAGAACTGAGTTGGTGACAATTTCCTTCCTCATCAGTGTAAACTGACAATAGTTGTACTGTTGAGATCATAGAATGCTCCCACTTGTGCACCTGTGCACCCTAATAACCCTTGCATAAGTGTGAGCTTGTCAAACATTTGCACATTTAATATTGGCATTGAAGATTTTATGTAGAAATCCGCTTTCTTCCCTCAACCCTGCAGAAGGGCAAACCTCTCTTTTTCTGGGCTGTGGTGTTTGTGCCTGCTTCCACAAACAACTTCTATATAAAATTATATGTGAGAGATTAAATCAATTTGGGAGACAGGAGGAATTATGTTTAAGGCATATGTATGAGCTTAAATAAGCTCTTGGGCCCTTCCTCCCTCTGTCCCTCTCTTCCATCCCTCCTTCCATCTTATCTTCCTTCTTCCCTCCCTCCCTTCCATTCCTCTTTCTTCCTTTCCTCCTTTTTTCCCTTCCATCTCTCCTTCCATCCCTTCCTCGCTCCTTCCTTCCTTCCTTCTTTCCCTCTCTCCAAAAATGATCTCCCAGATTTTATTGAGTTTCTACAGTACACCAAGCATTAGACTGCATTGCACAGATATAGAAGTCACATCATACTGAAAGGACACACACATTCTGAAGCAGGACCCAATATATATATATATATATATATATAATATAAACATAGGCAATATACACAAGCTGTTAAATATAATAGCAGGAATAGTGCTTGGAGAGCAGACAGAAAATTCAGGGAAGACTTACTATAGGAGGTGGTTTTCTGGACTGACTCACAGTATTATCAGAGAAAGGTGAAGGAAAGGTACTCCAGGCTGGGAAAGGAGCATGAGCAAGGACGTAGGATAGATTCACATGCTATGAAAGAACAGCTCACAGTTCTGTACTGCCATGACATCAGATTCAAGGCTCAGCATAATATGAGGCTAAAAAAAGTAAACCAATATCAACATGTGGTAGGAATTATCCAGCACATTTAGTAATGTGGACTCACCAGGCAGGTGCAGTAGACAGCACCGTGCCCTGAGCAGCGACAGGGACACTGGCAGAACTTGGATTCTAGACGTGCTGCTCCCCGGCTAAGGGTCACCCATGGAAGGTTGGGTGCAGAGTGCAGTGAGTCCAACTGCCTAGTTAACCTCTTCTCACCTCTGTCTCAGATTAGAAAGCACTTAGAGAAGTTTCCTTCAGCTATCTGGAATGAATTCTGCCTCACTGTCCAGAGTGCTCCTTAATACCACACTCTGTTGTGTTCTTCCTAATACCAATCCAAGAAGATATAACTGTTCATTTATTTGTGTGTTTACTTTTCAAATTTTTGTCTAGGCCTCGGATACCCAGGCCTAGCCTAGAAGCTCCATGGCAGCTGCGATCAAGTCTATGTAAAGCTCTAGTAAAGTGACTGACATGAGTAAGTGCTTAATAAATATTGGTCCAATGTATGCATGTATGAATTATGGGAATGACGAGAAGGAAGGTCATATTTAGGAGATAGAATGACATGGTACAGTATGGAAGGTACTCTATGAGGGGAAAATGAAAGAAGCTAAGAGCTATCAGTTAATACCTGTGGGATTTATTTATTTACTTGTTATTAGGCATTTTTATATACCTAATAGCAGAACTCACCTGATCCTTCATGAAGCTTTCAAGGCAGTAGGAGAAAATCACTTCCATATCATGCATGAATTTAACATTTAACTATAAGGAATGCCAAGGCAGAAAGATAAAGGATGCTGTGAGAAGAGAGCAATGAAAACCCTGAATGACTTTGTATTGAACTGCACATGATGAGTAACTGCTTACTAGGTGGTTTAGGGAAGGACAAAAGCTTCAGGTGAAGAGAACCACGGAAGCAAACCCTAGGCTAGGAAATATATTTACATCTCGAAGGGCTGGCAGAAAGCCTGGATAGGTGCCAAGCAGAGAGTATAGTAGAAAGCAGCATGAGATGCAGCTCAATAGTCAGGCTCTTTGCTTGCATGACAGCTGGTATTGGAACCAACAAGACAAACCTGAAGGAGTAGCCTTTACCACTTTGAAGAAACGGAGAGCAAGGAACTTAAGAACCTGGGATGCCCAAGAGTAGGTAAAATAGTGAGGGGCCCTGAGCAATCAGGTAGACTGAAAAAAGTGTGGGATTTGAGAGTTTTTCTACAACACACACACACACACACACACACACACACACACACACACACACACACACACACACACACACACACACACACACACCCACACACAGAGGTCTGCAGACCATAGAGATCTTACAGCAAGCAGAGACCCAGGTTTGATCTCCAGCACATTCCTGAACCCTGTTGGGAGTGATCCCTAAACACACAACCAAGAGTAAAAACAACAGCAACAACAACAACAACAATTTTTTAGATTTGAATACCAAGGTCTGGTGGAACAAATGAGAGCAAAGCAAAAACGAAAATAAGGGCAAAGAGAGGCGAAAGCATTATCTCTGAAGGAAAAGGGAGACTTTAGAAGGTGTCTTTATCATTCAAATTTCTTCAAGTGAGAGAACATAGCACCTTTCCCTCCCTGCATTATCAGTCACAATCCATCCAGTATCATGTACTCAGCACATGTTAAGCTTGACACATGCTGAGGGGAGAGGAAATGAAGAAAATGGGAATAGACTATGTGTTTACTTTCTGAGAAATTTGGTTGATAATGGTAGAAAAAATGGTTTCATAGTCAAGGGGAAAATTAGGGGTAGGGTTGGTGTGGGAGGAAGCAAAGGTATATTGGTAGTTTTAGGGAAGAAGCTGGGAGAAAAATAAAGGCAAGTAGTATAAAAGAAACCAGAGGGCAATTTATGAACTAAGGTTCCATAGAAGTGCAGGATGAGTGATCAATGTGAAATAAAAGAGAAATAGAAGCGGCAGCTTTATTTAGTTATGGCCTCTCTTCTCCAGTTACCCTTGGGAGGAGAAGTGCAGAGACCAGAGGTATCAAGGGTCAAGCAGAATTCTGGGACAAAGCCAAAAGCGGAAGGTTGCTGCACAGCCTATCTGCCCCTTTGTCCTGGCCCAAGAGGTCTAATGTGGCCAAGGAACGCATAGCCAGTGTAATCCTATGTTTAGGGGTATAAGGGGAGGAAGAGGAGGAATGCTGAGCAGCCCATGATCCTGAAAGTTTTCTTTAGGAGCAGGGTTTGGAGGCAGAGGCCTTGGCTTTTATTCCAAAAAGGCACCAAGCCAAGATGAGCAGCTGGGAGGTTACAGTGGGAGATCACAGGCCTGCAAGGGAGCATGGCGGGAAGGAAAACACCACCAGGCTAAGAATGTCAGACACTGGTGAGTGTTGGCAGGACGCAGCTTTTGTGGTCTCTGAGTAATAGTGACTTTAGTAGCCCCTGCACAGTGCCTTACAATCCTGCTAAGGCTCAAACTCTCTCTGGAAATAAAGCAACTCCCTGCTCTCTGGGTAGAATCTGCAGAACATTACCTAGAATCAGCCTCCCAGGAGGACTGAACTAGAGCTTCCAGTGTTTCTGAGCCCATAAAAGGAAAAAGAAAATGCATGAGCTTGGGTTTCCTCAGGAGAGACATCTGCACAGAAGAGATCATTGCCCCTGCTCCTAGCATTTGTAAGGCATTTTGGGGTCACATGTATGTACTGAAGCTCTAATTAAACCACTGTGACAGGTGCTAGGGAGACAGATAGGGCACTCGCCCTTGAGAACTCATAAAGGACTCAGCAGATGGGGTCACTGATCATTGTGATCAGAACCATGACCGAGGCATGTGCAAAAGGCGCAGGAGACCAGGAAACATGCCCTGACATCCTAAGGGCTTGAGGATAATGCATATATCATGAGCGCTTGGCAATGATTCTTTTCTATCAGTGGTCCCTGTTCTTCAGAATAGGAGTTTAAACAATTAAAGCAAGTCCAGAGTTTGATTGGTCTTTTTTAAAATGAGACATATTTGAACCACAGGCTATGCAGAATTCCCTGTCTGTAGGATAATGCCAAGAGGAATCCTGGGAAAACTGAAGTTCCCTCTCTGGAGAGTCTTCTCACTTCCCCCATCTGTAGTATAAGCCTGAGAAGGACCCAGGAAAGTTGGACTTCTCTCTCTGGAGGCCATCTCTCAGCCAGGCAGTCTTGCTTTCCTCTTCCCTGCCAGTAGCACCCCCACCCACAATCTCCAAACCATGCTAAAGGCCTTTGCTTTTAAAACCTTCAAATCTCCTCCTGGTCTACACCCTGGGAACCACTCATAGCTGGAGTCTGGCCTCAGAGCTCGCCCTAATCACAACCATAGGCAAAGATAGTCAGTTCCAGAATGTCTCTTTCCTCCTCATGTCAAGAAGAAAGGCTACACCCTCTTTTGGGGTGCATGGTCCTGACTCACTGAATCCTACACTCTCACATGAACACAGAAAGGACAACAGTCCTTCCCTTGTAGGGACTCAGTTTAAAACCTCAAGGCAGAGAGGCCATGTCCACCTGTAGCTGACTCCCATCCACAGCTATATGGAGTACCTTGCCATTTCTTTAGAGCTCTGAGAACAGTCTTATGTGGAAACTGCCTCACTTGTTTACCCTCCATAAAACCACTCTGACCAGTTCATTCCCAGATCTTCTGATCCAAACCTTAAGGCACTGAGCTCAGCAGCCTGTGTCTTCACACCCCCTCCCCACCCCTGTCACCCTGAGGCACACTCAGGTATGAGCATCACTGCCTCAGTCCCAGGGACTAGAACATTAATCATGAGGATATTGGATGTTAAAAATTAAAATTATTTACACTTGAATCCACCAAAACCTTCAACTAACCAATCCTTATTTTCAACTAACTAACTTATTTTCAACTAACTAATCCTTATTTTCTCATATCCTTACAAAATATGTTATAGCTCGGCACTAGGAATAGCTAAAGTGACTTTTTTTTACTCTACTCAAAGAATAAAAGCACCAATATTTGATGGGGAGGGTGGATTCTATCTCTCTCCAAAAATAAAATTTAAACAAGTAAGAATCTC
>PVKC010046951.1:0-11142 GCA_004027635.1 Crocidura indochinensis | reverse complement strand
AGAACTTCCAAAGGAGACCTGGGTCTTGTTGTCTCTATCTAGACCCATTTCTCTACTTTTTTTCTCAGTTGGTGGGTTTTGTCGTTGGAGATGTAGTTGCTACTGCTTGCTGCTAGGTTTCTTTGGTTTGAAGGGGCTTTTTTGGGGGGGGGGGTGGGAGCACACTCGGTTGTGCTCACTCGCTTACTTTGGACTCTATCTTATCCTGGGAGGGCACAGGGGACCAAATGGGATTCTGGAGATCGAACCTGATTCACTGCTTCCTTGCAAGTCAAGCTCCCTGTCTTCTAGCCTATCTCTCTGGCCCCAGATGTTTTGTTGTTGTTGTTTTGTTTTTATTTTTAAATGCCATCGTTGCTGAAGATTGGACTAAGATGTCATTGTTTGGGACAGCCCACATCTGGAAGAAGACTAGTTAGAAAGAGAATAGTTGATTTCTTTTGAACCCTTGGTTCAAAAGCACTGAGCCTCTCTGCAGTTCATCTTGTCCCTGGAAGTGGGAAAAGCCCCAAGACATCCACTCGGTGTGGGCTGGGTGTCTATTGTTCTTGGCATCTTTGTCAATTAAAAATGCTTAAGGACAGTTTCCATATGGTCCCCCGTGCCTGCCAGGAGCAATTTCTGAGCATGGAGCCAGGAGTAACCCCTGAGCACTGCCGGGTGTGACCCAAAAACCAAAAAAAAAAAAAAAAAAAATGCTTAAGGACAGTTTCAATTAAAGTAGATCAGTTTAAGATCACATGAACCCTCTAAATCTTGCACTTTTTGTTTGCTTGTCTTTTATATAAGGACTGAAGTGCACTTTTTTTTCCCTTTTGTACAATACAAAAGAGAATTGACTGGAAGTCTGGAATCACCAGAAAATAACTCACAGAAGGTGTCATGATGAGCAAATGTTAATCACTTGTTCTGATTTCTATTGTCCTTTCTTTCTCCTCTACTGGGAAGAGTCCTCAACTGTCATTTTATTTTAAAAAGTAATTTTGTACCCAAAGGAATTAAGAGTAAAAAATGGCTTTTGCTTCTTTTTACTATTGAAACCTTACTCCATCTGTAAAACAAAAAACACAGATATGTCATGTGCCATGACCACAGGAAATATTTTAAACTTCACGATCAGTAAGAGATCCCACAGTCTGACCTCACACTCAATACAGGTTTAGAAAGTGAAATAAGAATGCTTTTAAATAGCAACAACACAGAAAGTTACAGATGTATGGCAGCAGAGTAAGATGCTAAAGGAATCCAATGGCCCCAACTCAGAATTAGCATATTTATGGAGAAAATAGTAAATAGAAACCTGATATTTCGAGCCCATTTTAGGAATAAAAAATAAACTCACATGAAGTTAAAGCAGGTGAGAGTCTTTTGAAAACTCCAATCTTACTCAAGATCTGTAAAACTGAGGAGTGGTACACCTTCTGTTTTTAGAGTTTTATTTCCTTTATTTGGTGCTGGGGCTAGAAAGTAAAGCCTCGAGCAGGCAAAGCATGTGCTCTACTAGTAAAGAACATCCCCCACTCACACCTTCCATTTTAAAGAGAAAAAACGCCATGAAAACAATGTGTTACCTCAATGTAAAACCACAGTATGGTTTTATCTCAGTTGTACTTCAAGGACCATTTGTCCAGTGCAAGCTCACTACCCTCTAAAAATGTGAAAGCAAGCTTAGCCAAGTGGTGCAAGATCATTAGAGTGTTATTTCAGACTTTAGTAATCATATGTTTTGATATTAATATAGGAATAGTCTTGGACAAAAGAACCAGTACTTGATATTTTTTTAATATTCCTTGCCATTAGGGGCTGGAGAGATAGCACAGCTCTAGGGCGTTTGCCTTGCAAGCGGCTGACCCAGGTGGTTCAAATTCCGGCAACCCATATGGTCCCCCATGTTTGCCAGGAGTGATTTCTGAGCACAGAGCCAGGAGTAACCCCTGAGTGTCGCCGGGTGTGGCCCAAACCCCCCCCCAAATTTTATATATATATATTTACATATATATATTCCTTGCTATTATAGTCAGTGAACTCTAGGTAACTTGATAGGTCATGATAGATAAAACAATATAATTGCAAAAGTCCTTTCCTGGGAGGGGTTTGGGTCACACCCAGCAAAGCTCAGGGGGTACTCCTGGCTCTGCCCTCAGAAATCACTCCTGGCTGGCTCAGGGGATCACACGTGAAAGCCTGGGTTTTCGGGTCTGTCCTGTAACTACCTGCAAGGCAAAGGCCCTACCTCTGTGCTATTGCTCCAGGCCAAGATAACAACTTTTGCTGCCACTGTTCTTATAGGGACAAGGCACCAAACAGATTTACATCACAGCCCTCATCTGTAACCTGAAAAAGTATAAACTAACATTACAGGATCACCATCTTGGGAATCTATGGTTGCTGACTTTGCAATCAGTTCTTTGTTCCAACATGGCATCTTGGTTTGCAAAAACAAATATCTATTTGTGTACCCTAGTCCTATCCTGTAACTAATATTCCAGTGACTACCGTATTTGCTCGCGTATAAGATGACTGGGCGTATAAGACAACCCCCTAATTTTTGCAGTTAAAACATAGAGATAGGCCTATATTCGCTGTATCAGACAGAACGTTCCTGTGCTGCAACTGTATGTATCACAGTGAGCCAATCAAAACAAGCAAAAGGTCAAAGGGTATACTGGAATAGACTTCCTCTCTGACTCTGCCAATCTGAGCAGGCTTTTGACAGTGTAGATTCGGGTCCAGAACATTGTCTAATTTGCATGTATCAAAAGCCTGCTTGGATTGGCTGAGTTAGAGAGGCAGTTGGAGCAGCCTTGCACTGATTGGTGCAGGATCGAGTAGGAAAATTCGTTTTGTGGCAATATTCAGACAATTTTCGTTTAGCGGCATAGCGAAACATATTTCGGGATATGCTCGGCGTATAAGACGACCCCTGATTTTTGGTTGACTTTTTTTTGTTTTTGTTTTTGTGTTTTGTTTTGTTTTGGGATGACACCCTGTGGTGCTCAGGGGTCCCTCTTGACTCTGTGCTCTGAAATCTCTCCTCTTGACATTTTGGCTTTGTTTTCTTGCTTTGTTTTGTTTTGGGGTCACACCCTATGGTGCTCTGGGGTCCCTCTTGACTCTGGGTCCAGAAATTGCTCCTCTCGACATTTTGTCTTTGTTTTCTTGCTTTGTTTCAAAAGTCGAGCGACTTCTGAGCGCATAGCCAAGAGTAACCCCTGAGCGTCACCGGGTGTGACTCAAAAACCAAAAAAAAAAAAAAAAAAAGTTGTCTTATACACCGGAAAATACAGTATTAATCCTGAGGATAGCCCATTGGTAGGGAAAGATAATAAAGAAGAAAATAATCCAGAAAACCATTCTTCCCAATTTCAGACCTCATTAGAAATCTATAGTAATTAAAGAGCTTAAAGGAAGAGCTAGAAAAACAGGGACACGGGGCTGGAGAGATAGCATGGAGGTAAGGCATTTGCCTTTCATGCAGAAGGACAGTAGTTTGAATTCTGGCATCCCATATGGTCCCTTGTGCCTGCCAGGGGTGATTTCTGAGCATAGAGCCAGGAGGAACCCCAGAGCGCTGCTGGGTGTGACCCAAAAAACAAACAAAACAAAACAAATGAAACAGGAATACATGCTTTATAGTTCAATTCCTCAGCACCTCATAGCCCACTGACTACTCTATTCTGACTCAAGCACCAAATCAGAAATAGCACTTGAGTATCACCAGTGTGGCCCAGATATATCTGTTAAAAAAAAAAAAAGGCAGGGATTTGGAAGATAGTATCAGGATTGGGGCACACACCATGCGTATACTGACCCCAGTTCCATCTCGAACCATATCTTGAGCATCACCAAGTATAATCTTGGAACACTCAAGAGATGAATCTGTGGTCCCTCAAACCATAGGGCCCACACTATCTCCTTATGCTCTCATATTGAAACACTAGCCTGTTTGGTAAAGTACCTCCAGGCATTGTCTCAGAGTTTCTCAGCTTAGAAAAGCCCCCACTCAGAAAGCCCTATTACATAACAATGAAACAAAAGCTACTACTATTAAGATAGTATCAATAAAATAGAATTAGTAGATAAAATATAAGACTTGGACAATTAATTTTCAGCAAGAGTATCAAAATAATATAATGGCAAAGAGCAAACATTTCAAAAAGGACACAATAGATTATTCACAAGCAAAAGACTTAATTTGGACATCAAATAAAAAATTAGCTCAGGGGCTAGAGTGATAGCACAGCATGTAGGGCATTTGCCTTGCATGTGGCTAACCTGGGTTTGATCCCATAAGGTTCCCCTGAGCCTGCCAGAAGCCATTTCTGAACAGCCAAGAGTAACCCCTGAGCACTGCCCGGTGTGGCCCTCCCAAATTAACTCAATTCAGCAATACCACTCCTAGGGATATATCCTAGAAACACATAAACACAACACAAATATGCCCTCTGCACACCTATGTTCATTGTGGCACTATTTACAATAACCAGAATCTGGAAACAACCCAGGTGTCTAACAACAGATGGGTGACTAAAGAAACTGTGGTACATATACAAAATGGAATATTATGCAGCTGTTAGGAAAAAAATAAGTTATGAAATTTTCCTATACATGGATGAGCATGGAGACTATTATACTGAGTGAAATGAATCAGAAGGAGAGAGACATGGAATAGTCTCACTCATCTGTAAGATTTAAGAAAAATAAAAGACAATATGGTCATAATCCTAGAGACAATAGAATGCAGACCAGAAGGAACCAGCCCATGCAATGAAGCTTACCACAAAGATTGGTGAGCGAAGTTGGAGAAATAACTACAACTACAACTACCATGACAATGGTAGTGAATGAGAGAAATAGAATGCTGTCTCAATGCAGGGGATGGAAGAGGGAGATGGAGGACATTGGTGGTGGGGAGTTGACTGGTGAAGGGTTGTGTGTACATTTTATGACTGAAATCCAACTATGAACCATGATGCTTAAATATTATTAGAAATAAAAATTAATATAAGCAATGAAATAACGACTTTCTTGTTTTGATTTGGTTTGGGGGCCACAACAGGCTGTGCTCAGTGCTTACTCCTGGCTTTGCTCAGTGATTACTCCTGGTGGCATCCATATGTTGTATCAAGAATCAAACCCTGGTTGGTCACATGCAAAATAAGTGCTCTCTTTACCAACTGTACTATCTTCTGGTCCCTGAAATCATGTTTGTTTTATATAGAATTGACATTTTCTGCTTGTTCGGTTATTTTGTTGTTGTTGTTGTTGTTGTTGTTTTGTGACCACATTCCATGGTGGATCCCATCTCATGGCTCACTCCTGAATCTGCATGTGAGGATCAATTTTGACCATAATTGGAACCATATAGGATGCCAGGGATTGAACACAGTTTGACCTCTTGCAAAGGCATGATACCTATCTTCTGTACTATCTCTCCAGCTTCATAGAATTATTTGACATTCGTTTTCAGCAAGAATTTCTTGACTGACACCCAATCAAAAGAATACTCCCCCAAATGCAAAAATTATATAAAATAAATCCAAAAATTAAAACGTTTGTATTTTAACAAGTGCCAAGAAAATGAAAAGAAAAAATGAATAATTTTTTGGAATCAGACATTCCAAGACTGAACTAGGGAAAACAAATTACCAGAAGCAAATTGATATAATACAAAAAAAAATATCTCCAAAGGAAAAAAGTACAACTTAGAACTACTAGTGAGTTCTTTTGTTTTGTTTTGTTTTTGGATCACACCCGGCAGCGCTCAGGAGTTACTCCTGGCTCTATGCTCAGAAATCACTCCTGGCAGGCTCAGGGGACCATATGGGATGCCAGGATTCTAACCACTGACCTTCTGCATGCAAGGCAAATGCCTTACTTCCATGTTATCTCTCTGGCCTCTCTATTGAACCTTCAATGCTTATTCATGATAACAAAACTCTCATTAAATGAGCACAGAAGAAACTTACTTTTGATAGTAAAATCCATATACAACAAAGCTACATCTATATCTTAATGGCAGAAACTGCAAACCCTTCCTCTAAGGTCAGACACAAATCAAAGATATCTTCTATAACCACTATCATTATTTTTTTTTTTTTGGTTTTTGGGCCACACCCAGTGACGCTCAGGGGTTACTCCTGGCTATGCGCTCAGAAGTCGCCCCTGGCCTGGGGGACCATATGGGGCATGGGGGATCGAACCGCAGTCCGTCCAAGGCTAGCGCGGTAAGGCAGGCACCTTACCTCCAGCGCCACCGCCCGGCCCCAACCACTATTATTTAACATAGTATTGAAATTCCTAACCACAACAATTAGAGGAGAAAATTAAATTTAAAGGAAATGAAATAAATTTAAAATAAATTAAAAGGATTCAAATTAAAAAATATGTCATACTATATTATTTTCAGATGACATGACATTGCATGATATAGAAGATATAATAAAAAACCCTAAATAGCCCACCAAAAAAACTTTGCACTAAGGAATCTCTCCTGGAAGTCTCAGGGGAACATATGAAATACTGGGGATCAAACCTAGGTCAGTTTCATGCAAGGCAAGCCCCCTAAAGAGAATTTTCTTCCTCTACTCAGTGTTCTTAGATGCTTTGTCATAAGTTAATTTTAAAAAACTCTGACCCTTCCACCAAGAAAACTTTAAAAAAAAAAAACTAAAACAATAAAGTATAAGACTATGAAATTAACATGCAAAATATCTGTTGTGTTTCATATGCAAACAACAAACTAGAATAGAAAAATTACCATTGTGTCAAAAACATTTACATAGAAATAAGCTTGACAAAGGAGATAAAAGATTCCATTAAGTCACTATTAAACTGAAGTAGGACACAAGAAAATGGAAAATGTTAACATGTCCATCCAATGCAAAGCATTACATAGAGTAGATTTCATTGCTGTCAGAATTTCAATCACAGGGCTGGAAAGAAAGCTGAGAGTTAAATGGTTGCATCACATGTGGCTTGAACCTGGTTTTATCCATTGCATTTTATATGGTTCCCCAAGTACTAGCTCCTGAGTATCACCAGGTATGCCTTCCCCCCCCAAAAAAAAAACAAAAAACAAAAAAAGAATATTTTTTTCTAATGGCATTCTTTAAAGATATAGAAAAAATCCAAGTAAATTCTGTATGAAACCATAAATCTACCTGAATAGCCAAAGCAATTCAGAGGGAGAAAGGGTAAACACAGCATTCTCTGAGTTTAAACTATACTCTCAAGGATAGTAATTGAACTGGGTTAAAAAGACAGACTCTAACATCTAACTCCATCCAAAAATGGGAAGCAAAGATGAAAAGAAACTTTCTCAAAGAAGAAATACAGGGCCAGAGAGATAGCACAGTGGTCGGGTGTTGCCTGGCAAGCAGTCAAACCAGGACGGATGGTGGTTCGAATCCTGACATCCCAGGAGTAACCCCTGAGCACCGCTGGGTGTGACCCAAAAACAAAACAAAAAAGAAATACAGATATCCAAGAGGCACATGAAAAAGTATTCTGCATCATTAATTATCAGTGAGATGATAATCAAAACAACCATGAGATACCATCTCACACGACAGAGATTGGCACACTTCAAAAAGAACTAGAACATCCAGTACTGGCACAGATGTAGGGAGAAAGAAACTCATTCACTGTCTTTTTAGAAAACAATATGAATATTCCTCAAAAAACTAGAAATTGAGATTCCATATGACCCAGCAATATCTCTCCTAGGAATATACCCTAGGGGCTCAAAATTTCAATGCCAAAAATCCCTCTGCATCCCTATGTTCATTACAACACTATGCACAATAGCCAGAATCTGGAAACAATCCAAATGCCTGTGAACAGATGAGTAGTAGATAGAGAAACATGTGTTAGGGGTCGGGTGGTGGCACTGGAGGTAAGGTGCCTGCCTTGCCTGTGCTAACCTAGGACAGACCGTGGTTCGATCCCCCCCGTTCCCCATATGGTCCCCCGTGCCTGCCAGGAGCGACTTCTGAGCGAATAGCCAGGAGTAACCCCTGAGCGTCACTGGGTGGGGCCCAAAAACCAAAAAAAAAAAAAAAAAGAAAAAAAAGAAAAGAAACAGATTTGCATCTATGCAATAGAATACTATGCAACTGTTAGGAAAAATGAAGTCATAAAGTATGCTAATTTTAGATAAACATGGAGAGTATTATTCTGAATGAATAACAGCAAATAGTAACAAATAATATCAAAAATGAAAGAAAGACAGAATGATTTCACTAATTTGTGTATAAAAATTTGTGTATAATTGTGTATAAAAAAAAAAAAAAGAAAACATGGTAGGGGCCCGGAGAGATAGCACAGCGGCGTTTGCCTTTGCAAGCAGCCGATCCAGGACCAAAGGTAGTTGGTTCGAATCCCGGTGTCCCATATGGTCCCCCGTGCCTGCCAGGAGCTATTTCTGAGCAGACAGCCAGGAGTAATCCCTGAGCACCACCTGGTGTGGCCCAAGAAAACAAAAACACAAACAAAAAAGATAACATGGTAATAATATTCAAAGATAGTAGAGATGAAGCCAAGAGAATCAATTCATGGTAGAGAGTTTGGGACAAATAGTGGGGAAGTGCAGTTAAGGAAGAGAATGGAGCACTGTGACAATAATAGTTGGAAATGATCAGTCTGAACATGAACTGGGTGCTGAAAGGATATTAAGTTATATGCATAATACCCCTTCAATAAAAATATTATAAAAGAAAAAGAAGAAAAATATCTGTCAGGCAGTAGGGAGGTCAAGGAGGAAGGTGAAAAGGAAACTGTAATACTGGTGGCAGGAAATGTGCACTAGTGAAGGATGTTGTACATTGCATGACAGAAACTCAATCATGAGCAATTTTATGATTGTGTATCTCACAGTGATTCAATTAAATAATTTATTTATAAATAAATAACAATGGTGCTGGGAAACTTTTAAGAACCAGTATAAAGGGGCCAGAGCAGTGACACAAGCCATAAGGCATCTGCCTTGCCTGCGCTAGCCTAGGATGGGCCTTGGTTAGATCTCCCAGCGTCCCATATGGTCCCCCAAGCCAGGAGTTATTTCTGAGCGCATAACCAGAAGTAACCCCTGAGAGTCACTGGGTATGACCCGGAAAAAAGAAAAGAGTATAAAATGCTTTCCCAGAGGCAGGCAGAGGGGGGAAGGTGGATGGGAGAAAAAACTGGGAACATTGGTGGCCAGAAATGTGCACTTGTGAAGGATGGTGTATGTTCTATGACAGAAACTCAATCATGAACAATTTTGTAACCACGGTGCTTAAATAAAGTAATTATAAAAGAAAAAAAAAGAACCAATTGTCTTAGATGAAGTCAGTCAGTTTGTAAAGCCAAATACAGGATGATGTCACTCACCTGTGGTATATAAAGAAACAAAGAAAGTGAATGGTCAATGGTAAATGAAAAACCCTTGGACTCTGACAACATAACTGAAGTAACCAAAGGGAAGAACAGAGAACAGGGAGGAATAGAACCAATAGCATTAACACTACTGTAAAAAAAATTTTTTTAAGCTTACATAAATACTACCACTAAAGTACGTGGTTCCTGGTTAGCAACCAAACTATCGTGTGTTAGCAATGCAATCTCTGGTCATCACAACATTTACAAAGAAATGAAAGGGAAGGAAACCGGCGAGAAGGCACAGTGGGGAGAGCTCCTGCCTTGCACACAGTTGACTCAGATTTAATCCCTGTATTTCATAGGGTCAACAAGCCTCACTAGGAGAGAATCTGAGTATAGAGCCAGGAACATATACTGAGCACTGCCAACTATGGCCTAAAATTCATAAAATAAAGAAAGGAAAAGTGCTTCGAATTTTAAAAAAGATCCAAAAAAAATTTCACCAAAAACGCAAAAGTCAGAAAAAGAGGAAAAAATAATAAAGAGAACACAAGACACTAAAAGAATAAACCGAGTGAGCTAAATTTCCCTTTTGAAAAAGACAAAAAATGTCTCAGAATGAAAAGTCAAAAGAAAATTTATTCAATTTTTATGTATAATACCCCAAATAAATTGATGCAGAAATTCTAAAAGCAAATGAAAATTCAAACCAAAAGAAATAAAATTAGCAAGATCACTTCAAAGTGAAATTTACGATTAGAAGTAAGCATAAGGTAGAACAATAAGACAATTTACTCTGATAAAAGAGAATAGTGACTATTTATTGAACATTAACTTCATGCCAGGAATTCACCTGAGGATTTTCTTAAGTAATCCTCACGATGATACGGAGTGACTGTGGTTAAGCTTCCTTTCTGCAGATGGAGAAGTAGACTATACAGAGATTAGAAGTTCTCCACGTCACACAGTGATAGTTAGTTGTAAAATTTAAACCCTGATCTGCTAATTCCAAAGTGCAAATAAATAGCTCCCAAACATTTATATAAATAGCAAGTAGGAATTTAGAAACTTATTTGAAAGATTTTAATATATTTCTGTATGAATTTCATGATTCAGATAGATCAAAAAATAAGTAGGAAAGATAATTTTCTATAATGCAACAAAAGATTGTATAGCATATATCGGTAGATTTGAACCTTAAAGCCATAGCATATATTATGTGTTGTTTTTATTTTGTCCACACCCTAGTATGTGTTCTTTTATGTGTTCTTAAATTCTAAATATTTAAAGGACTAAAATGCCTTGTCACAAAGAAAATCTTATCAAATTCTTAGCCATAGTTTTTGAGATATAGTTTTTAAAACTAATAGTTTTTAAAATATTAAAGCCATTCATAATAAAGAGTAACTATGACAAATCTACCTAGTTAAATATTTTTAGCTAAAAATCTCTAATCTTGGGGCTGAGTGGTGGTGCAAGCAGTAGGGCATTTGCATCACTGGGTGTGGCACCCAAAACAAGAAAAAGAATCTAATTTTCTACTAGAGCAGTGCTTCTCAAATAGTGGGGCGCTCCACTGGGGGTGCCGCGAGGCTCCGTAAAGGAGGGCGCGTTTGACCTCCGCAAACACTGTCATAACAAGCTAAGCCCCGTGTTTATGTCTCTCTATATGTCTCTGGAGCTGAGAGTCGCTGTGCCCTGCTTCAAACCCCGCTTCGAAAAGCTATGCATTGCAAAATGCGCTCATTGCAGCCATTCATCCAGACATCACCTCTGCTTTAA
>PVKC010046950.1:0-11143 GCA_004027635.1 Crocidura indochinensis | reverse complement strand
TTTTCAACTCTATCACCCCCAACCTTCATTAACCCCCATTTACCTTCTGTTCTGCACATTCCTAATCCCACACCAACGTGTTTCACTGGATTTAACAAACCCCATCTATTTCAAATGACATAAAATGTACACGTATGGCTTTGAATATTTTATATCTATTTTCTTTGACAGCTAACTTTTACTAATATTCTTGTAAACACTGAAGATTTCCCCCACTTTTTATCTTTTCTTCTCTTTGTGAACTTTTCAGTAAGAAATATTTGGCGAAAGAGTCCCTCAGTTTAATTCTTATGTTTAACCTTGTCATGGGGAGTTTTTTACATGTTCTTGCATCCCCCATATGGGCCTATAAAGTCATGTGGCACTGTTCCTTGTTTGCATAGGCACATTAAAATGGGAAATACTTACAGTCAAATAAATTCTTATCTAATAGAGATTGGAACTCCCAAATCTTGTAGTGCAATGGGACCTTACAACCTGAATATTGGCATAATGACATGCACAGGCCTCTCCATTCTCCATTCACCCCTGAACTAGGAAAGCTCTCTAGGAAAAGTCCAAGATTTTATACAACAACACCTGGAAGCAATCCTCTACCAGGAAAGATCCTACCGCTGCTCTGACATTGATCTACTCACAAGAGACTTCCCTTAACATTGAGAAGACCTAAGAACATCAACGACCTGCATACTGGACAGGGCTTTCTGCATTGCCCTTTAATTGTAAGGTGAAACAAAAGGACACTCTGCACCATCCTAACTGCAATATAGGATATGCAGATTCCAGGATCTTTAATACAGAAACATGATACCAACAACAGAGACATCGTGGAAAATAAAAGTGTGTTGGCACTACAGACAAGGACTTGGATTGGACAATCTAGTGTGTCTGGAGCCTAGAGCTGGTCTTATGCCAAGAAACTTCAGGGGTTTGGCCCCCTTGTATTTAGGCCAAGGATTTTCCTTTCCATGACCCCCATATTTTGGTGGGCCGATGCAAACAAGTATTGCCACTCTAACACCATTTTTTACTGTGCTCCTTTGACTCTTATCCTTAAAAAGAAACACCCACTTTTTTTGAGGCTAAAAAACTAATATGCATGGAAATGTAAAAAAGTACTATGCCTTCAATATTTAAGGTGCTGCTAAGAAATATGTATTACAATCTGGGGTCTTGAGGGACAAAGTAATTGTACATGGGTTCTGTTATATTTTTCTTAATATTCTTTGGCTGAAAGTTCAATGTTAAGATATCAGCAAGGGAACTTATGTGAATTCTGTTTAATCGTGATTGTTCTTCCACTATAACTTTACCTTGTCCTCTTTCTTTGCATCTTTACTCTCATAATGAAAAATAAAAAAATTAAAATATATATATAAGCCAAAACTTCCTTTTTTCTGATTGATGACAGAAATTTAATGAACTAAGAAGCTCAACAAATAACAAATCAGATGAATACATAGAAGCTCATGCCATGGCTAAAAGCTGAAGAGTACAACATGAAAGCACTGAGAGAAAAATGACAGGTTACACAAGGAAACCAAAGTGCCAGTTAACAGGAAAGTTAAGCAAGAATAGCAGGCACATGAGTCTTTAGAGCATTTGTGGGGACAAAGAGAGGGTGGTTAGGGCCACACCCAATGGTGCTTGCTTACTCCTGACTTTGCTCAGGAATCACACCTAGTGGGCTTGGGGGAATCATATCAGGTGGCAGATAGAACTCTGCTCAGCACATGAAGGCAAATGCTCTACCCACTGTACCACGGCTCTAGTCCCCTTTAGAGAATTGTTAAAGTGCTAAAACAAAGAAAAATTACTAAGGCAGAATACTATGACCAATGTAGCAATGCTACAGGAATGAAGGCAAAAAGGGAAACTCAGATTCAGTTAGCAGACCTGCACATAGAAAGTCAACAAAAGATACTAAGGGAGGAAAGTCAACAAAAGAAACTAAGGAGTACTGAGAGATATTTGGACCCTAAGAATCATAGAGAGAATACCGGATATCCTAAATATTTCAACTAGTCAGAGCTAGGTGCTATTAAGAGAGATAACCAATTCTGTCCATCTTTGCCTTTTCACTGGACTGGGTTATTCTGTTAACATTTAATGTAGTTAGATGTGAGCACACTATTTCCTTTTGTCTCCTTTAGTTTTTCATTCATCTCTTCATTACTCATTCAGATATTTATTCAAAATAATATAGCACATACTTTCTCATATCCTCATTTATGCCAGATAAGACTTTATTTACCTCCATCCAAAATATTATATCTCAATGTTACCAGGTCTGTGAAAAAAAAATTCTACAAAGAAGGCTTTTCCTTTTTCCAAATCTCCCAGACTCAAGAAATGAAAGCCAGGCACAATCTTTGCTAGATTGCTAGAAATAGCAATCGGTTGCTAGAAATAGCCAAATTACAAAGCCTGTATACTGGCATTTCTATTCTCATGCAGACATCACTACTTCCTACTAGAGTGAGCATAACTTCTGAAACTCCCTCTCTACTTATGCTTCTGACAATTAACAGCTGAAGTGGAGGCTCCTGATAGATGTAGACATGGAATCCTATCATTGCCACTAAGTGTTCCTTTAAAATACAAGGCATTTGCTTACATCAACCTCTCATTCCCTTCCCAGAACTCTTCATTTCTATTTACACATCTCAGTGAATTCCACACTGCCTCATAATTTTTTTTACCATCTACTAAACATCGTTAGTTTGACTCAATACTAACCTCAGTCTTAGAGTTCATTAAATTCCAGTCTCAAATTCCATCTAGGACACCCATCTAGGGACCAGTAATTGAAGGCTCTCACCCCCTCCTGTGTTCTGTTCAGCTCCTTCTTGGATGTGCACTCTGGGAGACCAGAGTTAGGATGAGGCTCCTGCATTAATACACTATGGCTGAGAGTCCAAGCACTTGGTTTCAAGCCCTTCCTGACACTACAGGCCCATCAGTCTTTCATCTCACTGGACATACACTATCTTAGCATTAACTACAGCAAAATTTCTACTAAACTAGCCAGTTAAGTTATTCTTGTCAACAAACAATTAATGGCCTTTTTTTTAATTTTTTTTGCATTTTTGACATACTCAGTCTTTCTCAGTCTGAAATGTGGGCTCATCAGTTCAGTGCTTAGGTCACAAAGTGCTGCTCAGGCCTGGTGGTATTCTCAGGTCACCAGGATAAACCCCTGTGGTGCTTAAAGGCCACCAGGATTATACATAATCATATTTAAGGGTCTATGCTGTGCTGGGGAGGAATTCAGGGCCTCACATATGAAACTCGTCTTCTACCATTTGACCTATTTCCCCAGTCAAGAATAAATGTCAATTTCACTTTTCATATTCTCCACCAAAAATCCAAATCTAGAATTGTCTACTTTTCATTCCATTTTCATCTATTCAATAATGTACTACAAAGTATATTAAGATACTTAAATATTGGGAATGGCGAGAAAGTACAGTGGCTAGGGTGCTTGCCTTGCACATAGCCAACCTGGTTTATATCCCCAGCACCCTAAAAGATCCCCCAACCTAGTCAGGAGTAATCCCTAAACACAGAGCCAGAACTAACCCCTGAGCACTGTCAGGGGTGACCCAAAAAAACAAAATTTATGTATCTTTATTTTCTATTTAAAGTAACAAAAAACACATTCTGGTTTCTTTACAAATGAATAAAAACTATTCATCAAAACAGTACCTCGATATTTTTACTTGCCACATTCTTCACAACAGCAGGGAACAGCTCTGATGCATTTTTTCCTTTTGCAATCATCTGAAAAATAAAAACAGATTAGAGCTGAGATGTTTTTAATCAGTCATTTGCAAATAAAACATAATATATATACACATATGTATATAAACATATTTCAAAGACTGAATGAGAAAATAAGCTGTGGAATAAAAACTAAATTCTTCATTTTACTTATTCCTACAACCTCCAGCAAAATCAATTCCTTTTGTTCCCTTTATTCATAACATGTTTTTATAATTTTATTTTTTAATTTTTATACATTACTTTATTCAAACACAGTTTACAAGGTTTATTTTTTCAGTTACAAAAGTAGTTCATAATTTTCACTCCTACAACCAATGTGCAACATCTTTCACCAGAGCTTTCCTGCCACTAATGTCCCCATTTGCCCTCCTACCCTTCCCCTGCCCTCTCCCCTACTTACATCTGGGGCACACATTTTCCTCTTTCTCCTTTTTCTCTCCCCCCCCCCTTATTCTCTCTCACTCTCTTTTCTTTTAGACACTATTTTCTCTCTTCCTTTTAGACACTATGATAAGCACTATTGTTACGAAAAAAGATTTCCTATCACTTTATCTCCTTTCAATAACCCGTTCTTGATCAGATCTTGACAATTATCACTGTCATTGATATAGTGGTCCCTTCTCTGCCCTAAGATACTGATACTGATCTCTGCCCACAGATATGTGCGCCCTTGCTATCTGTGGCAAGCTTCCTACCGTGGACCGGATCTCCTGGCCCTCATCTCTATTGTCTCTGGGCATTATTAATACCATCTTTGTTTTATATACCACAAATAAGTAAGATCATTCTAGGTCTATTCCTCTCGCTCTGAGTCATTTAACTTAGCATAATATTCTCCTTATCTATCCAGATTCTAACTATTGTGAATAGTGCTGCAATATATATAGGAATGCAGAGGTCCTTTCTGCATTTTGGGGGCACCTAGGGTATATTAAGAGTGGTTGTTTTCAAAAAAAGGCTGGCCCTGTCCAATATTTTTAATAAAATAACTTTTAATTGAATCACTATGGTACACAGTTACTAAGTTGTTCATGATTTTCAGTCATACAATGTCCAACACCCTTTCCTTCACCAGTGCACATTTCCCCATGATCAATGTCCCCATTTCCCTTCCATCCTCTCCTTTGTCCTCTCCCCATCTGACTCTAGGGCAGACGTTTTTCTCAGAACATCTCTTTCGCAGTAATATAAATATATATAAAAAAAGACATAAAAGGAAGTAACACATAGTAATTTAAGACATACTAGTAAATTTTATAATAATTTTCTCTGGATGCTGTGGGTGTAAATCCCTTTAATTATTTGTACTGCTCTTTATTTTATAAGTTCTTAGATTAAATATAAACCACATATTGTTTTGTAAATATTATCACACAAAATAGCTCTTTCTCTTTGTATTTTATTTTATAAGTCTTTTACTTCTACAACTAATACTTTTGGTTTTTGTTTTGTTTTATTTTGTTTTTGCAGGTGGTAAGAACTTTCTCTTAGCTCTATGCTCACGGCTCACTCCCAGCAGTGCTAAGGGGACCATATATAGTGTCAGGGATGGAATCAGGTCAGCTGCATGCAGTCAAGTGTCATAACCCTTTTACTATCTTTCTGGTCTCAACCAATACTTTTCAAAGATTTTTTTTCAGAGATTTCTTTGACCACCTCTGATGTTCTTTATACCATAATCTCATCAGGTCACAGGGTTCTATGATCTCTAAAATGCCTGAAATTTCACTCACCATCATGCCTTAAATCAAACCTCACTAAAGTGCCAAGGTTCCGCTTTCAAAATGAATAATAGCATTAGCTGTTTTTCTCATCTCAAATTTGCTATCTGTAACCAAATATAATTCATGATAAAATGGCATTCTTGGCAGAATTTCTATTTCCAAAATTTTCCTCCAGTAACCAAAACTATAATTAAAACATCTAAATAGTAACTTGGTGATTTCTTAAACACTGAAGTTAATCCCTTTCTCAGCCCTCCTAACCTATCAGTCTCCTCCAACAAGCATTAAATGACTGAAAACTACTTTGCTTGTGTCAGCTGTTCTCAATGATTTTACCAACTTCCTAAGAATACAAATTATTTCATTCAATATTTAATTGTCCTTACAATTTGTAAAAATATTTCACAAATGATTACTGTTCAAATGATTACATATCAACAACTACTGTTCTACACCAATCAGAATAATTTGACTAGCTATCAGAAATCCGCTGGCTCCTCTAGGTCTGTGAGCCTATCACACCACACCAATTCTCTTCCACTACTCTCAGTTCTGTTGTTCTATATTGACTACAGTCTAACTTCTTAGACTAGAGTCTAATTCTAAGCCATGACTCATATGGGTCATTTAACTGGTTGAAAGTTTTCCATGCAAAAAAAAAATTTTGGCAACGATGTTTCTGAACACACATTAACCAAAAATTAACCCACAGGTACTCTGGCAGTACTCACTCACGCTGTAATTTTTGAGCAAAATAACAGAAAAAGTTTGAAAAGCCCTGAGTTACTACCTAATCAAATTTTCATCTTACTCTCCAGATAAGAGTCAATTTCTAATTTCTATCCTTCAGCAGCATTCAGTCTTAACTTACCTAGAATTGTTTTATCTATGCTTTTATTGGAAAAATTTTATGTGCTATTTTTTATAACCACATTTCAGTTTTATGTCTACCAGTATTTCCATTTCCTTCATTTTCATTTCTATCTTTGTCTTTCAATAGATTTAGTAGCCACAAAATTTAAACTTCATAATTTTTGGAAAGGGATTCCTTAAGAATTACCATATCTAGGGGCCGGGCGGTGGCGCTGGAGATAAGGTGCCTGCGCTAACCTAGGTCAGACCGCGGTTCGATCCCCCGGTTCCCCATATGGTCCCCCGTGCCTGCCAGGAGCGACTTCTGAGCGGAAAAAAAAAAGCCAGGAGTAACCCCTGAGCGTGACCGGGTGTGGCCCAAAAAAAAAAAAAAAAAAAAAAAAGAATTACCATATCTAAAAAGATCAACAAAAATATAAAGGTAGTATCTATATGCTTTAGGTACTTATTTAAAAAATTATAAATACTATATTTTAAGCATTATGATCCCAGTTAACAATTTCTCAGATCTTCCCATGACAGCTAAAATACTCTAATACAAGCTTGTCTTTTCATATTCTATTTCCTCGCCTGTAACATGATTTGAGGACTTTGTGAAACCTACTGAGTAATGTAGGTTCACAAAATATTGCAGCTAAACATCTTTATATGATTTTTATATCTCCTCAATTTCCACACCTACAAGATCAGATGGGATTAAACATACTCTATGGCTCTTTCCTTGAATTATGAAATGATTATCTAACATCAGAAATTCTGTGCTATTAACCTTCTTCGAGGCTTCTATGGTAATCAAAATGAGATGAGAAAGGAAAAATATTCTAAAGTCAAATTCACTTAAATACTTGAGAGGGTACTATATACCAACAAAACAATTAAATACAGCACAGAGTCCTTGTCCTCTGGCATTTACCGGTTATTTTTTTTAATGGGGCAGAGTCAACAAACAAGTATAATGTGTGAAAAGGCAAAAATAAGTAAATAAATAAAAAAATAAATTCAACTGTAAGAGAAAGAGGAATACTGCTGTAGAAGCAGGAATTGCTCTTTTATGTTTTGGATAATGTTTGCAAGGTATATATTTTCTAGCCTTACATTTTTTTTTTTTTTATCTAGGTCCTTGTATTTAGAGTAGAATTCCAGAAAAGATCTGTCCTGGATATTATACAACTTCTGTGTTGATAATTTCACCCAATCAAAACATCTCTTTTGGTGACTTTATAGATGTCAGATCACTTTCAATTATTAATGATATGGCCAGGTTCAGGACTACAACTTTTTGTTATCTGCTTTCTCCTTTTTCTTTATGATGCCTGTTATTCCCACCACTGGAAAAAAAGTTTAGTGTTGTTTATATTGTTTTTATTGGGGGAGGGCGGCAGCCCATACCAAGCAACACTCATACCCCACAACATTCTTAGTCCTACACTCAGGAATTACTCCTGGAGGTGTTCAAAAGACTATTTGAGATACTAAGTATCAAGCATATATAAGGCAAACACCCTACCCAATGTACCATCTCTCTAGGCCGATAGACTTTCTAACTATATATTTCTGTATTATTTTTCATGGGTTTTTTTCCTCTAAAGTATTAGAGATAGATTAGCAGATTAATAATAGAGAGGAAGATCTATCAAATCTTTCACAGCCTAAGTTTGTATCATAGCAGGTCAAATGAAATGTAGAAACTGTATAAACATATAAACCTTTTAATCCCACCTCCCCTCTTGCCTTCATGTTGTAGCTATCCTGTGTCTCATTATATTCACATAAAACATCTCAGAGACTGAGATCACTCTCAAAGAAAGATTCAGATTGTTTCTAATTCAAGAAGGTCAACTGATAAACTAGACTTTCAATAAAAAAAAAGTATGTCAAAATTTCAATAAAACACAATATTCCATTTCTCTAACAATCATGAAAATCAACTCATCCATATTTTAGCTAAAACTCAAGTATATGGCTGAAGAGATAGTACAGAGAATAAAGTGGGGCCCGGGAGATAGCATGGAGGTAAGGCGTTTGCCTTTCATGCAAAAGGTCATCGGTTCGAATCCTGGTGCCCCATATGGTCCCCCATGCCTGCCAGGAGCAATTTCTGAGCATGGAGCCAGGAGTAACCCCTGAGCACTGCCAGGTGTGACCCAAAACCCAAAAAAAAAAAAAAAAAAAAAGAGAGCGAGAGAGAATAAAGCATCTGCCTTGCACATAGCTGACTCTGGTTGAATCTTGGGTATTACATAAAGTGATACACATGAGTTCCACAGAAGAGACACCTAAATGCAGTCAGCATGACTCCTGAACACAGAGTCAGGAGTAGTCCCTGAGTGCAAAGTCCTAGGAATAGCTCCTGAGCATCACCACTCTAAGTGTGAGTCCCACTCAAGAAAAAAAATAAAACAAGCTCATTATAAGAAGCAATGCATTTCACCAAGCCTTGATAAAATATGGACATATGCTATATACATTAGATACATTTTTAGAAATATCAATAAAAATCATGAATATTTTAACATGAGTCTTTCTGGTTAGTGAGTGACCATGAAATTTAAAGTAGGTCACTTTATCCTCCAAGGTTAACTTTACTAACATATCAAATGTTGGATACAAAGTTCTATAGAAGCCTCTGTTACTACCAAAGAATGGTAATAAAATGAACTCTGATTATCATTATCATTTCTCACTGGTGTATGCTGCTGAAAAGTTTCTCTATTGAATATCAACAGAGCTAAACTGTGACAGATAAAGTGATGTATATAGATAGCACTCTGATATACTTTAAAAGGAATATGGTAAAAACAAATGCAATATATTATGGTAATAATATCTAGAGACAATAGACATGGGGATCAAGAGAACCACTCCATGGTGGAAGCTTGCCACAAAGGGTGGTGAATACACTTAGGGTAGTGAACAATTCACAGTGCCAATGATGGTTGGAACTGATCACTCTGAATAAGAAATTAGTGCTGAAAGGAGATAAAATGACATACAAGGTACCACGTAATTAGCAATAGTGCAAACCACAGTATCAAAAAAGAAAAAAGAGAAAGAGAAGAGAGAATTAAAGAAGGAGAAGGTTAGGAGGGAAACTGGGGTTACTAGTGGTGAAAAATGTGCACTATATTGCAAACCAAAGTGTCTGAAAGGAAAATAAAAGGAAGAGAAAAAGAAATAGAGAAAGAAGGAAAATGCATGCCATATGTGATTCCTAAGTGTGGAAAATGTATGCCCCAGAGACAGAAAGAGAGAGGGCATCGAGGAGGGTGAGAGGAAAACTGGGAACATTGGTATCAGGAAATATGCATTCTTGAAGGTTGTTGTACATTGTATGCCTATATATCAATCATGAACAACTTTATCTGTAAAAAAAAATCTGTATTATGAACAACCTTATAACCACAGTGTTTAAATAAAAATTTAAAAATAATGCAGATTATTTACAATTGACAGTTTAAAATGTCTGTGTATTTAAAGACTGATAACCAGGAAGCAAAGATTTCAAAACTATTCTGTAATCATGTGGAATGACAAAATCCCATATTCAGGGTTTATGAAATTCAATTATAAAGAGCTTTAAGTATTAAAAAATTATACTATGACAAGAAATCTTAAAGTACATATAAAACCCGGACCCCTAATAAACTAACTTCAACTTAAAAGATGTTTTGAAATGATGCTCACATAAATGAACATGAAATGTTTTTAATGACAATAAAAGCTTCTACACTGCTTGAATGGTGTAAGCATAAAATACCATTAACAGTACTGTAAATCATGGTTTAAAAAAAGGAGCTTCCATACAGAACTGTGGTAAAATGTATTTAAAAAGTATACACAAACAAAGGAGAAAAAATTTCAAGCAAAATAAATGAACACTAGTAAAAGGGAGATTAGGAAACAATACTAGCATTTGAAATTAGATAGTAGCTGTATTAAGGCACTTGCTTTGCATGCAGTCAATCCCAATTCAATCCTAGCATCACAAAGTCCTTCGACAACTGCCAAGAGTAACCCCTGAACATCACTGGGTATGACTCAAAACCCTTCCCCCCCAAAAAAAAGGAAAGTAATGTGACTCACAATAATTTTTATTGAAGGTGGTCATGAAGGTACATGAAAAAAAAGAATATAAGATGTTTAATACAAATATATATTCTTGTACAGACGAAAACAAAATCTTGGCTTTTATTTCATAGGGTACTTGCCTTATATGCTGCCAACCTGAGCTCGATCCCTAATATCCCATATGCTCCCCCAAGCACTGCCAGGAGTGATTCCTTAGTACAAAGTCAGAAATAACCCCTGAGCTTCACCAAGTGTGCTCCCACCGAAAAAAATTAAGTTAACTGCTAACCTATGAAAATTTAATTCCAGAAATAAACATAAAAGCTAAAATAAGGATGTAAATCTCTATCATCTTACCAAAAGTCAAGATGTCTTCAGTAACAACTCATTTTTTTAATCTACCTCAATCCCAATCAAAAGAATTAAAGGGAAAAATACACACACACACACACACACACACACACAAAATGCAGTTTCACTTAAATACATAGAAATATATTAGCATGATGGGCCAGAGCTATAGCACAGCAGTAAGACGTTTGCCTTGCACGTGGGCAACACAGGATGTACCCCGATTCGAATCCTGGCAACCCATATGGTCCCCTGAGCCTGCCAGGAGCAACTTCTGAGCTCAGAGCCAGGAGTAACCCCTAAGCGCCATCAAGTGTGATCCAAAAACCAAAAAAAGAAGA
>PVKC010046949.1:0-11148 GCA_004027635.1 Crocidura indochinensis | reverse complement strand
ATATATATATATATACCTACTCCCACTTAGTTAAACTGATACTTTCTAAGCATCAATTTACCCAAAATGTATGTATACAGTTAGTTCTACACACACACACACACACACACACACACACACACACACACACACACACACACACACATCCACTTTAAACAATAGGAATCCATTTCCATTATATTAGAATTTCTAAATTCAAGTCTAATTTTCACAATATTCTTTGGGAAATATCTCAAGAAGTCATCCTTCTGCATACTCAAGGCAGAAAAGGGGTCTCATAGGCTTTCTACATTCCGTTTGCTCAAATAACAGAAGAGATCAAAGAGCAGAAGGGAAGGTACCTTCTGCAGGGCTAGATTTAGAAGAAGCCTGATCAGATCCAGCTGTCTGTCGGGATGGATCCCCATGGTTGGCACTTAGAACTTTTTCTCCAAGTGAAGAAGTGGATATTGCACCATATTTTATGTTTGGAGGCTGAAAGAAATAAAATACCACAGCAAATAGATAATGGCCACCATCTTGAAATCTATTTCAAGGTGAAGTTATCAGTTATCGCTGATATGTCAGTACCTGGGTGTGGCCGTTTAAAGGTGACATTTTTTTGGCCTCTGTCTGCATGCTGTTGATGTGGACATCGACAGGAGTTAAGCCAGGAGGGGGAGACGGGGCTGTGTGCCCATAGGTGGGCACTCCGGACAACAAAATATTGGTGAGAGTGGCTTGGGCTGTCGATGGAATCATCAGGTGTGGTATAGCAGAGAAACCTATAACAGAATTTCATAAAGAATGGAATTAGACAGGGAAGACACTCAGAATCAACAACTATTATGTACAATACCAACAAGAATAATTTTTCAAGTTGCTGTGGATTCCATGAAGTATTCCATTTGGATGTGATATAAATAAAGGCCTTTATATAAGTCCTCATTTGTATCTTAATTGATTTCCATTGGTCTTATTTCCCCCATTGCCTTTCATCTGGCTTTTTTGCCTCCACTTGGGAACAGAGGGATTGATTTTTTTATCTCAATAAATGCTAGGCAGGAGACCTTAGCTAAGAGCTGCCATCTAGGCTTGTGGTTCCATGTAGTGGAGCAATGGCTTGTGGGTGAATAGCTTGCAGTGTGAGTTTCTTGTCTGCTAATACCTCCATATTTGTGTGAATTATTTACTGCAGAGAATTACTACCAGACCATCTTCTACTATCCTCCTCAGATAGGGGTATGGGATTCTCCTTTCTCCACTGGGGACTAGGGAACATTCAACCCGACTTTCAACAGATACCTCTTTGTGAATAGACTTCTCATTGCTCTAGCAATACTAAAGAATGTTAAAATGAGATAATATTTGAGAATAATGCAAGTTCTCAATAGAAGATGAAACTGACTAGAATTTGAGTTTCTACCAAGTAATCTGTCAAATCCTAATATCCTAAATCCTAAATCCTAATATCCTAAATCCTAAATCCTAATATCTTGTTTATTCATATTTATGTACCTTTGACATTGTTCCCCAACCATCCTCCTCTTTCTACCCACTTGTCTCTGTAGTTGTTGGGATAACCAATGGTTGTAAATATATTTGGCTACAGTGCTTCTGAGGCACTCAAATATTGAGGTGCATTGCTCACCCACTCAGATGTGGTATTCATGGGAATGTTGCTATTTAGCTGACTTTGACACACCAGAAATTTCATTCTGTTGCAATATCAAGGGTCCCAAATAGCACAACTATTGGAATCACACCTGAGGCATAGAGTTTGTCATGGGAATTGCACTGTAAGTTTCACTATTGCAAGTCAGGCTCTTTTGCCACTGAGCTATCCCCACCATCTATGAACCCTAATTTTCTATTTCTCAGCTATCATATTGAAGTTTACAGTTTAGTTTGTATAGAATCTCATTTTTATAAATTTACAGAGAGAATACTACTGTGCTTTAGACTTGCAGCCATAATTTTTCCATTTGGAAATCTTAGCATATTAATTGAAAAATTGTACTATCTGAAAGTCACATGCTTTGGATTAAATTCAATTCATACTCACCTGTGGCACTGGAAGTATTAGCAAGTGGAGGTGCCCATAATGTAGGGCTTGGGGTGCCCGAACTTGGACTTTGCAAAGGACTAACTGAGCTATTAAGAGCATTCAAGAGTGAGTTTGGGGTTGTTGAAGTTTTTAGTGATAAGGTGGTGGGCCCCAAAAGACCTAGAATAAATGAATGTAAAGTCAATATGCATAATATTCAGATTTTAAAAATATTGTATCAATAATGCCACTGGAATAGACACTGATGTTCTAAAAAATTAAAATTATGTATGACGCGTCACCTTCTTTAGAATATTCACATGAAACACTGCATGATCCAACACTAGCACAGGACCCAGCTCCCCCACAAACATGTTCAGATACAAAGGAAAGGTAACTGTCCAAGCCAGGCCCCAGTAAGGGTCTGCATTCATTTGTAGACAAATTAAAAATTAATATGTTCAGGTGGCCCATTTTAATTTTTCTGATTAACTTACTGGTGACCTATTTCCAAACAAAATCTTTTTAAGCCATTTACATTTAATGGTTGAATAGGGAAATGTTTTCCTTGAATAATGTACTTCATTTGTCCACTTTCAGAATGGTATAGAAATATATTCCTAACTGGAGGGATAATACAATGGGCAGGGGGTTGCCTAACCATGGTCAACCTACATTCAGTCCCTGACACCACAAATGATCTCCACGCTCACCTAGAGTGATTCCTAAGCATAGAGCCAAAAGTAAGCCCTGAATATTGGTAGATGTGGCCCCTCCAAAAAAAAACAACAACAACAACAACAAAAACAAACAAAACTCTATTCTGAATAGCTGAGGCTATATGAAAACACATACCTTGTTGTTCCTAATCCATGCAAATGTAAAGCTCTCGAAAAAAAAAATCAAGGATTTAATGATAAAAATTTCCTTCAAGTGTTTATATCCTAAATTGAAAATGTAGATTTGAAAATATAATAAAATTAAGAATCACAGACACCCTTTCTAGAAAACAAAATGGGTATTCCTCAAAAAACTGGAAATGGGGGCCAGAGCGGTGGTGCAAGCAGTAAGGCGTCTGCCTTTCGTGTGCTAGCCTAGGATGGACCACGATTTGATCCCCTGGCGTCTCATATGGCCCCCCAAGCCAGGAGCGATTTCTGAGCATAAAGCCAGGAGTAACCCTGGAGCATCACCAGGTGTAGCCCCAAAACAAAACAAAACAAAACAAAAAAAACAAATAAAAACAACAACAATCTGGAAATGGAGCTTCCATATGATCTAGCAATACTGTAAAGGCCCAAAACAATGCAAAAAAGTCCTCGGAAGTCCTATGTTCATTACAGCAGTATTCACAATAGTCAGAATCTGGAAACAACCCAAGTGCCCGAAAACAGACGAGGGTAGAGAGAAATCGTGGTGTATCTCACAATGGAACACTATGCAGCTGTTAGGAAAAAAAATGAAGTCTTGAACTTTGCCTATACATGGATAAATATAGAGAGCATTATGTTGAGCAAAATGAAGGAGAGATAGACATAGAATGATCAAACTCATTTGTGAGCTATAAAAAAATGTTAGCATGGTATTAATATACAAAGATAAATAGAGGCAAGGGCCAGGAGAACCAATTCATGGCAGGAAGCTTGCCATAAATAGTGGAGGACTTCAGTGAGGGCAGAGAAGAGACCACTACAACGATATTGCAAACCAGTGTCTAAAAGGAAGAGAGAGAAATAGAGAGAGAGCAAGAGAAAGAGAGAGAAAGGGAGAGATGAGGAGAGAGGAGAAGAAAACTAGGGAAAATGCTGAGAAATATGAACTGATATAGAGTGTTGGATACTGAATGACTGAAACTCAATCATGAGCAACTTTGTGTATCACGATGCTTCAATCAAAAAACTTACTTATTGCATAAAAATGATAGACTCATGCAGTTACTTTAAATAAAAGTGGCAGCAACTGTTAACTTTTTCCCCTTTTACTACAGCAAAAACTGTTTTTGCTAGTTGGCTGACTGACACTTCCTGGCTGACAAGCAATGCTGCGTTACTGTGACTGTTCAGTCTCCAGTGAAAGGGAGAGCTTTGAAGATTAGTAAAGGAGAGAAGGGTGTACATCTGTCTCTTCTATAACCAGGTCAAGGCAGTGCCTGCTTAGAACCTAAGTCCATATTACAACAGTTTTAGGTGATTTTATTTTGGGATTTGGGGGGAGGCCATAGCCAGCAGTGCTCAAGGAACCATACAGTGCCAGGGATCAAATTCAGGATGCATTGAGCTACCTCTCTGGCCCCCAAACAAAAATTATGTATAGCAAACGTAGCTCCCAGGCCAGAGAGATAATACAGTAGGTAAGGTGCTTGCCTTGTATGAGGATGCCCCTGGCTTAATTTCTTTTTTGTTTGTTTTTTGAGGGCCACAACTGGTGATGCTCAGGAGTTACTTCTGACTCTGAGCTCAGAAATCATTTCTGGCTTGGGAGAATCATATGGGATGCTGGGGGATCAAACCGTGGTTTTTCCTAGATTAGCCTCATGCAAGGCGAATGCTGTACCACTGTGCCACCGCTCTTGACATCTCATATGGTCCCCTGAGCCTAATTAAACTCAGAGTTAGGAGTAACTAAGTAGTTAAGCACTGCTGTGTATAGTTTCTATATGAGGTAAAGACTGAACAAAATTAAATGATCTGCTAGAAATACTTCATGAAACTTTTGGTTTGTTTGGGAGTAGAAACCCACACACAACCTGTAATGTTCAGGGTTTGTGCTCCAAAGCATTCCTGAGATACTCAAGGGACTATAATTAGTCCTGGCGACCGAACTGGGGTTAGCGTATGCAAGACAAGTGCACTACCCACTGTACTAACTCTCCAGCCCTACTGAGGAAACATTTTTGTACACATTTTATATTTTTTTCAAAGTGAAATTAGGAGCCAGGGGGATAGTACAGCAGGCAAGGCATTTGCTTTGCATTTTCTTGCTCTCCATGGACTCATTTAGCCAACCCAGGTTTGATCCCCAGCACCCTGTATGGTCCCCTAAGAAATAACCCTTCAGAACTACCAGCTATGTTTCCCATACCAACCAAAATGGTGTAATTAATGAGAATTATAGCAATTAACTTCCGCCTGTAAAATGAGTCAATACATGTCACCACGGTGAGATTCGCCTATTCAAGCAACTATTTTTCACCTCTGATATAAGTAAGGGCCCTTTGCTCCCCACGGTGGCCTCACTCGACATTTCCTTTGTCCTGATGAAGAAGAAGGAATAGCTGTGAAGGTGGTGTGTGGTGTGGCTTCTGCTGGCTCCACCTCTCCAGACCTCTCCCTCTCCCTGCATAGATTTGCAATTACTCTTTGCAAATCAAACAGGATCATCTTTCTCTTTGGGGATTGATGGCAATATTGCAAATGCGAGAGAGAACAAACACATAAATTAGAGGCAGCCTGCTCACTTCATCCTGGATGGCATTCTTCATTTAGAAGAACAAACACAGCCTCTGAAAGGAAAAGTCAAGCCCCTATGACTTACACCCAAAATAAGAAAAATGTAGAAAACAGAAATCCTCTGTGTGTGTGTGTTATATAGTCTTCAAAATATAACTCCAAATAAACAGAAAGAAAGGGAATTAGAAAAGCACACCACCCCCCATGATTGCAAATGCTATAATAATAAATTTTATACCTAGTCCAGTGAGTCCGAGACCTGCAGAGGCTAAGATATCCAGACTGGGACATGACAGGCCGACAGGGCATGATGCTGGGGAAGGACTGGTTGCTATGGTAACCCCACTGCTTTCAAGTCCGAGGAGACATTTCCTTGCTTCATACATATTTAAGGCATTTCGCTCAACACTCTTCACAATCACAGACTATGAAAACACATAATGGGAAAGGGAAAAAAAAAGTGACATGCAAGCCTACAATGAATTGGGGAAGTGGGTGAGAACTGAAAATGATAAGAATTCCACTGGGAACACAGAACTGCTTGCTTGCAAGCCAATTGCAAACACCGACCATTCACTTCGCAAGCAAAGGAAAAAGAAAAGATATATTCATTCTCTTCAAATCCCTAAAACTTGACAGTTACCATTTACTGAGTGAGTGCTATCTTGCAGACATTGAGGTATGAATTACTGTAATTCCTACTCAGTGAGAATATGGACATTAGAGGATTACGGCACCACTGTGGAATGGCAAAAAGAGATGAAACTTGGGCTCATCTCAGCAGCCAATTCTTATTTACCACCTGTCTTACCTCAAAGCATTTCCTATTTATCGCTTCTTTACAAATCAGAGAGGTGTCTCCATCTCCAGACTACATAGTAACAGTCATATATATGTCTATATATTTGATTTTTATGGTCCAGTTAGCTAATTGACCTTCAGGTACCATATTCTGACGTGGCGCCTTTCTATTGCAAGGCTTATGGTAAAATCAATTTCTAGACAGTAAATCTTTATTTTTTTTTCCCCTCAGTGGACTCATCTAACAAACTAGAAATGTGAGCCCCAGGAAGAAGGCCTTCGGTGGGCAATAAAATCATTTGTGGCTGAAAAGGCAGGGAGAGCACTGTCAAAACCAGGGACACAAAGCATAATTAAATGGCCCAGAGATGCTGTAAGGGTTCAGACTTCTCCCTTACAATCTAGTCTTCCAGCTCTGCACTCCTCTTGCTAAATTCTAAGCATTTGTGACGGCCATCTTCATAAGCACAAGTCTTTAAAGGGCTCACCTCTTACCAGTGCTCAATTCTACAGTCAATCTATCCTTTCAAGTAAAAAGCTTCAAGGTAAATAAAATTAATGGTCCATTTTCTAACTTTAAACTCATTGTTCCAAATTCACTCGGCATCAAAGCCGTCTATTAAAGTTTTCTTTCAAAGAAGGCAAAGCTAATTTTTCTTAAACATAATAGAAAATAGCACATTACTTATAGGCAAAAATGTATATAAACACATTATACATACCATATATATATATACATACATAATAAGGGCTATAGTTTAGAACTTAAAAAATTAGGATCCATGACTTGTATTTACCTCCTATAGTATATGATTTGGTGATGGCAACTTAGTTCAGTAATAATTTATTTTTCTTCAAAACCTTATTATAAGTTCAGTCCATTATATTTTATAATTTTTTTTGGTTTTTGGGCTTGGGGGACCATATGGGAAACCGGGGGATCAAACCGCGGTCCGTCCTAGGCTAGCACAGGCAAGGCAGGCACCTTACCTCCAGCGCCATCACCCGGCCCCTATATTTTATAAATTTAAATCATTTAAAAAATGTAGAAAATCCAAGATTAATATGACATATACCCAGAAATAAACGTCTCTTTTTCTTTTGACTGTAGAAGAAATGGAATAGTTGTCTTTTTCTTTTTGCCCTTTCCCCCCCAAAAAACGTTAAAATGTTACCATTTACTGTAAGTTATTTTATGCAAATTGCTGCTTTGCATTCCATGTTATTCTTATTTTTGACCTCTGGGTCAAAAGTTTCTTTTGGATATAAAACTTAAAGTAGTAAGTGGGGGTGATGTATGGTATTTTCATAGGTCCAAATATTCTTCAAAGCAGTGCACCAATTTAGATGATATTAGTATTAAAATATTCCACTGTCCTCAGATTTTTACAATACTTATTATCAGATAATCCCATAGAATTTGTACTGTATTTCTAATTACAAAAAAATCTATAATTTCTTAAAGCAGGTTCCAAGAAGGCTAAGCAAGGAACAATTGAGAAACTAAACATCAATCCTTTAACTCTCCAGAGCTAACATATTGGCTCACATATAGTAAGCAAATTATTTTTAAATTAAATTGAATACATACATGTACATATATATGTAACATTTCTTTAGCCTTATTAACACTGGTGATTTAGTATTGTCTAAAAGTACCAAATTATAAATTAATAAAGATAAACTTCTCTTTCCTTGCCATATTTTAAAAGGACTAGTGATAACTAAAAAGAACTCCAAAAAAATAACATATGCACATATAAGGACAATAAGGACCCATAATGATGTCACAAATTGATATTTCTATAAAATTACTAAATCTAACATATAATGGTTAATTATTATATAGGCCCTTTAGTTCCATGTACCGTATTTTCCACTCTATAAGATGCACCTGACCATAAAATACACATAGTTTTTAGATGCTTTCCTCCCCTACACTCAGGCTTCAATTCCAGGTGGCATTTGCTCCGTAAGACACACTTGGGTGGGGGGGATGTCTTATGGTACGAAAAATACGGTATATGCAATTGCATAACTATGCAAAAATAGACACTAGATACATCATGATACATTTCCTGTCTCACAAGCTCACTATGAGTCCAAACTATGAGCCCACCTTGCTTGGCTGTTTTGGCTTTGGTTTAATACTGATGAAGACATCAAGTTGTTCCATCAACTGAGCAATGAATTGTGGATCGACCTCAATTTCTTCCTTCATGTCAAACATCAAAACAAGAGGCAGACAACCCTAGAAAATGTCACAATTGACAGAGTAGGAGGAAAAGTTACTCATTAAAAAAATGTCCATTGATTTAAAATCCCCATAAACAATGCAATATTTTACAGATTTAAGGAATAAATCAAACTATTAAAACTCTCATATAGAGCTAGAGTGATAGAACAGCAAGGGCATTTGCCATACACACAACCAACCCAGATTTGATGCCTAGCCCTACCATGGTCTCCCATTCCTGCCAAGAGTGAGCCCAGATTATAAAATGACACCCAGCTGTCAACCCCAAACAAAGGTGTTTCCCATCATCTTCTTTCCTGTGAATCTCTCTTTTGGTATGTAAAGGCCCAACTGGATTACTCAGCCTTCCCCCTCCTGGTATTGGGAACTGGTGTGAATAAAGGAGCTTTGGCTTTTTGATTCAGGTAGAAAGTACAAGGCAAAAAAAGGCAGTGACTCCATGATCATCCTTTCCTATTTGACTTGGTGTATTATTTCTTCATGCTACCTTGCTCCTTCAGACCTGTCCGCCTAAGGGATTAGAAATACGGCATGCGGGATGATCTCACAACCCATGGATTTTTATTTTACACCAAACTAAAACCAAGAGTAAACCCTGAACACTGCCAGATGTGGCCCCCAAACAAAAAAAAATATATATCAAAAATTAAACAATTTTTAAAAAGTCATAGAACTTGGAAGACTTATGTGAAAAATAATGTTGAAAGGAACACACTAATTTGATGTCAAAATTTGTTGCCTTAAGTGTCAAAGTTTATTACCTTAATTGTGCATTTTAATTTTTTTACAAGCTGTGATCAAAGTATGAATATAAATTTATAACTGCACAGAATATTCAATTCAATTCAAATATTCACTGAACTGAAAAATACTAAAAGAACTTGAAAAGGTGAGGCTGGAGTGATAGTACAGTAGGAAGGGAACTCGGCTTGCACATTGCCAATTTGGGTTCTACCTCAAGTACCCCATCCATATGTCCCTCCCCACCAGCCCCTGGAGTAAACCGTAACTAAGCACCACTGGGTGTGGCCCAAACCATATCACACACACCAAAACAACAACAAAAACAATAACAACAAAACTTGAAAGTGTGAAAAAGGAAAAAAATGATTAATCAAAATCGTTGGCTATGGATAACAAAATATATTAAAAGTGAGTCTAATAAGATTCGCTTAAAAATAAAATTTCTCAAAATTTTGTATTATAATCTCTAACCATGATAACAAGACCCACATGTCAGAGGAATGTAATTAATAATCTAGCCTTAGGTGTTCTGAAAGTTTCTTAAAAACAAATTCTGTGAGTTAAGATTAGCAAAGGTCACACCTGAAGCACGACTTAAATATCACTAAAGGTCAGATTCTTATCGAAAAAATCAGATGGTGTTTTCAATAAGAATATCTGTGAGTTCACTTTATATTAGCCCATTTTATTAGTAAGCATTTACATGCACCATGGGTATTTAAATCAATGGCACAAAGGTTAGGAAATTGCAAAATTATCAAATTGAAAGCAGGACTGAATTAAGCAACTCAGCTCTTTCCATCACTTCATGTCACTCAAATTCATGGTTTAAATAACATCTTCAAAACTGTTAATGATTATGAAATTTCAAATGTTCTGTACTACCAAAATGTATGTCTTTCAGGGTGAACTGATTTTTCTTGTTTTATTTTAAGCTCAGGGATCATTCCTGGTGGTGGTTGATGGCTACAAACACATTTAAGCAACTACCTTAACTTCAGTCCTTTCTCAAGCCCTAAGCAGGTTTTTGTTTAAGCAAACGACTTCATCAAAAAGAAACTAAGAAAACGTGTTGGATTCAATGCATTACCTTCCATTTTCCTCTATTCTGGAGTTGCTCATATCCAAACACAGGTTGTGTAATTTCCCTTACCTTCTTTTTGGGGCCAGGGATTAGATGTTGGGCCACACCAAACAGTGCTCCGAACTTACCCCTGGCTCTGCTCTCAGAGATCACTACTGGTGGTGGTGGGGGGGGGGGCCAAATGGAGTGCTGGGGATTAAATCTAGTGAGCCACATGCAAAACAAATTCCCTACCTTACCATTGCTTCGGTTTTCCTTCCTTTTATAGAACAATTCCTCTCCTTTCTCTTATTTCCTAGTAAAACTGTGCACTAAGGAATTAATAAACTAAAATAATCATTTTCCATAAAAATTCACCCAGTCATTTCTCCATCACCTCTCTTACATGTTTGGTCTAAGTTTAAAAATAATAATAAGGGGCCGATGAGATAGCATGGAGGTAAAGTGTTTGCCTTGCATGCAGAAGGACGGTGATTCGAATCCCGGCATCCC
Organism: Crocidura indochinensis; assembly: GCA_004027635.1. Classification (NCBI taxonomy): domain Eukaryota; kingdom Metazoa; phylum Chordata; class Mammalia; order Eulipotyphla; family Soricidae; genus Crocidura; species Crocidura indochinensis. The sequence continues at coordinate 295 of PVKC010046949.1, read as the reverse complement.
ATATGGTTCCCCAAGCCTGCCAGGAATGAGCATGAAGCCAGGAGTGACCCCTGAGCACTGCCAGATGTGACCCAAAAACAAACCAAAACAAAACAAGTAATAATAATAATAATAAAAGGAAATTACTTATCAGTGAAATGAAAAGCATGAAGACTTTCATTTTATTTACCTTGCCAGAATACTTCATTACTAGTCAGTCTTATTTACTTATTTTTGGTTTTGAGGAGCACATTTGTCTTTGCTTAGGACTTACTCCTGGCTTAGGGATCACTCCTGCTAGTGCTTAGGGAACCCA
>PVKC010046948.1:0-11137 GCA_004027635.1 Crocidura indochinensis | reverse complement strand
TCTATGCACAAATATCATGAATAAGAACAGAAATCCAAGTCAACACTTTTGGATTTCCTGAAGCAGAGCTCAGCCTACTTGTGTTGAGATTTCCACATACAGCACTCTGTCTCCTTAGAGGAAAGGGCTGTGGGGCATTTCACTTAGAGCCGAGACAATAGGAAATAACCACATCCTTGTTCCTTCAAAATGAGATGACTAATTCTCGCTTGTTGACAGTAAATGAGAGTAAGTGTGATATTTAGGTCCAAGACAGTTTCTCCAGTCATCTGTCTAAAATATAGCTGCAGTTAATTGAGCATATTTACTCATATTTTTGTCAGCAAATACTTATTTTTATAAAAATGCACAAAAAGGAAAACCACTTGGGCAATTTAGAATTGGATTTTCTTACCACAAATTATCTTGCTGATATTCTTTGCTTTTTTGGGAGGGAGAGGGCTCAGGGGTTACTCCTGAATTCTGCTCTCAGAAATCACTCCTGGCAGGCTTGGGGGACCATATGGGATGCCAGGAATTGCATCCAGGTTGGCCCTGTGGAAGGCAAACGCCTTACCTGCTGTGCTATCACTCCAGCCTCTGAGTGGGAGATTTCTAATGAGAATATAAAGTAGGACTTGGAGAGAGATTCCTTGAGGCAGTTCAGCAAAGTTTCAAAGGGACCTTGGAGTCCTTCCCAGGAAAGGGGTGGATATAGTAACAAGCACCAACCTGAAATCCAATACTGACATACTTTTCTTCACCATTCCCATCTTCTTTGATTTTCTCTCATAAATCTTATTTTTAATCATTTATTAATAATTTCATTCCCTAAATGCTCAAGTAGGGGTCACAAGTGGTGCCCACTCTCAAACCCCCCCCCCCCAGTGATACTCAGCAAAGTAGAACTAAGTGCTCAATGTAAGGAACCAAAGACATAGCAAGTGGAGTATTCTCTATGAAGAAGACATTCTGGGACACATCTGGATGTGCTCTGGGCTTTTACACTGCTCGAGAGACCAGGAAATGATCATGATTGAATTTGGGTCCTATGTGTACAAAGCATCTTCCCTCTATCCCAATGCCATTTCCTCAATACCCCTCAATTCTTATTTAATATTGACAGATTATATACTGGTTTGCATAGGCTGTTTGAACCCTCAAATTGAATATATTCTTTCAAATTCACCAATGAGAGCACTACCCTATACTTTCCTATACCCATATATATTATCAAATAGAAAAATGTTTTTATTTATTTTGGCTGTTGTGTCTCAACCAAAAATGTTCAATATATATATTTGGCTCTCTCAGAAATCACTCCTGATTAGGAATTGTATGAGATATTGGGAATCAAACTCAGATAGGACATGCACAACTAAAGCACACTAGAAACTATAATAACTCTTCAGCCCCATACTTGAACTTCAAGATATGAAAATACCCTAAGTATGTCATCAGTCTTAAAAGACTATCACATTGATCAAGAAGCACCAATTTCTGCATTATTTCCTATCATAATGAAATCTAGATAGCAGCAGTGCTTTCAGTAACATATGAAACATAATATCCTACCCTCATGTTTATGATACTAGAGAGTTGGCTATTGAGTAAAGTTGAGCAATCCATTTCTTTGAAGGGAACACCCATTTTTCTGGAAAATTTTAAGCACATTCCTTCCTAAAAGAGAAGGGAAAGCCTAAGTGTCCTTGGAAAGAACTCTAAAATATAACTGTATTTAAGAATTACAGCATGAAACTGGAAGAGGGCTCATAGACTAGAGGATATGCTTTGCATGCAGGAGTTCTAAGTTCAATCTTAAGCACTGTTGGGTAGGCTCAAGCACTGAGCTGAGAGTAGTCCCTGAGCAATACTGGGTACTCAAAAATCAAACTACATAACAAAAGACATTGCAGACATTGCACAGTGATGAGAGAGTATGATGCTTACGATTATTATTATTATTATTATTATTATTAGTTGTTGGCTTTTGCACCTCACCCGGTGATGCTCAGGAGTTACTCCTGGCTCTGTGCTCAGAAATTGCTCCTGGCTTGGGGGGACAATGTGGGACGCTGGGGATCAAACCGCTGCCTGTCCTAGGTTAATGTATGCAAGGCAAACACCCTATCTTTTGCTCCACAGCTCCGGCCCCATTACTGACTATTCTTATCTGATACTGTGCACAGACTTTCAAAGACTCACTCATGTGTGGTACAGAGAGAAACAAAAACAGGATCAGACAGTATCAAATAATGACATGCCCTGGGTCTAAGATTTCAAAATTTATATAACCAGTGGGAAGGCAGGAGGAAATGAAGAAGAGAGCCAGATATAATATTTGGACAAGTCCAAAATAGTCTAAAGATTTTGGTAGAATTGAAATGTTGAAATTGTACAGCAGATCCATGAACATTAACACTATATTAACCAAATTATCTAAACTATAATGATAATAAAAATAGGATAAAAGGATATCTATCACTAGATAGAACCTGAAATTGTAAACATGTCCCTTTAAATAAGAAAGCCTTAGGAAGACTAGGTTAGTCTGCCTTCTAGGTCTTAATTATGAAATGAGCATACATAGCTGGACCAGATTACATTTTGCTTTACTCCCTTGACTCATTTCATGTCATCCAATGGGTTAAGGCAAGTTATTTTATAAGAAAGTATTATAGTTCAGGTAACATGGTTGTGATGTTTATCATGGTATCAATGCTTATACTTCAGGTAAACAAAGTTATTGTACCACACCACCACCACTAAAATGCCAAAGACTCTCCACTACTAACCAATGTCAACCTTAGAGTATGGCAAATTGTCTTTATTTCCATTCTTACCTTCAAATAAAAGGAGAGTTTAGCTGAATGTTGAGAATTTCCTTACCTTCTGATATAAAATATTCAGTAATGTATCATGCTACTCTAATTTATTTCATGATTTCATCATCATTTACCTTAGCTGAGCTCACGTTCTAACTTCAAAATATATTCAATTTAAAAAAAAAATCACAAAACTCTAAGGGAAAACCCATTTTAACATACACCTACACTATACATGCTTAAAGTCCTACTTCTTTACAAAATTTAACAAAAGAGCATTTGACAATATTTGAATGAACAACTCATAAAGTGTGGGTATCAGATACTGAATTTGTTTTGTTTTGTTTTGGGGTCACACCAAGCAGCACTCAGGGGTACTACCCCTGGCTCAAAACTCACATCGCCCCGGGAGGCACGGGGACCATATCGGATGCCAGGATTAGAACCATCATCCATCCTCAGTTGGCTGCATGCAAGGCAAATGCTCTACTACTGTGCTATTTCCCCAGCCCCAGACACTGAATCTTTTCTTTTTTTTTTTTACTGTACTCCTTATTTACATATTTATTTTCTTTCTCCTCTTTCAAATCTTTCACAGTAGTATTTAAGGTACATAGTGACAATGAATCAGGTTTGAATCTTTTTTTAAAAACTTTATTGATTCATTTGTCAGCCATTTGAATCACCCTCTATTCAGACACACAGATATTAGAAAATTCATTATCTCTTTGTTATGACTGCAAAGGACTCAGTGATCAAATGAATAAAGAAGATGCCCTATGAAGAGTGATTAATACTAGCGTTAAGTGGTAATATGAGAATTTCTCCAAAATGGGAAGATCCAGTGAAAACAGTTTATCAAAATAGATAAAAATAGCTCAGTGACATAAAGTCTGGGATGAGGCAGAGGTGAGGGGGTGAAGAAGAAATGAAATTGAGACAGAAGGCAAAGATAAGAGGAACTCTGAACCTTCACTAAAAATATACTTAGCAATGATTTGAAAGAAATCAAGAACAGCAAAGAACCATGAACTTCAAGGATATTCCTAACATGCAAAGAAATGCTGCAGTTATACTTGCTAGACTTCTGCATTTTTTTTCATTTTGGCTTTTCTTCCACTATCTCTTATATGATGTGACTGGGGAGTTATCATTGTATATGTTTATGTCAGGAACTAAACCAAGGTTCTACATATATAAGACCTGAACTATAACACTAAACCACAGCCCTAACTCCTGAAATAGTTTTGTTACAATATTGTGTATCTCCAATCCATTTTCATAATTCCTAGTATATCCTAGAAAGATAAAATTAAGTCTGGTGGGGGTAGTAAGGCATATTCCTTGCATGCAACAGACCTGGATTCAATCCCTAGCACCACACATGGACTGTCAAACCCCACCAGGAGTATCCTTGAGTACAGAGCAAGGAGTAAGCACAGCAGGTTGTGAGCCAAAACAGAAAAAAAATAAAACAAAATATAATCCTATCATTTGCCTGAGGTTAGAATAAATTTATCTTCCCCCTCCACCCTCCCCACTATTCAGAATAATCTTTTCTCTGCCTATTTCTAAAGTCTTATCTCATCTCAGTTTCTTGTCTTTTATCATAATATTTTTTGTTTGTTTGTTTTTTGGGGCCACACGCATTTGATGCTCAGGGGTTACTCCTGGCTAAGAGCTCAGAAATTGCCCCTGGCTTGGGGGGAACATATGGGACGCGGGGGATGGAACCGCGGTCCTTCCTTGGCTAGCAAGGCAGACCCCTTATCTCTAGCACCACCTCTCCAGCCCCATCATAATCTTTTTACTTTATTATATAGTATTCTTCTATCTTTGACATTTGCTTAATCTTTATACTCTTTACCTAATACGAGAAGTTATGGAGAGTGAGCTCTGCTAAAATAAATCTTTTGCAAGTATTTTATAATATGTAATAAACTAATGTGATTTTATTTTATTATTATTTTTTTTTTTGGTTTTTGGGCCACACCCAGTGACGCTCAGGGGTTACTCGTGGCTATGCGCTCAGAAGTCGCTCCTGGCAGGCACGGGGGACCATATGGGAACCAGGGGATCGAACCATGGTCCATCCTAGACTAGCGCAGGCAAGGCAGCAGGCACCTTACCTCCAGCGCCACCGCCTGGCTCCCATGTGATTTTACTTTTAAAGAATAGATCAATTATTCCCACTTTACTGTTACTAGCATGAATATATGGCACATAAAAGAATTCATGATGTTTATTGTAAAAGAGAAGAAACAGAAAAGTAAACAACTGCAGAAGGTAAACAGGCATACACTTAGTCCTTTAATTTATCTTCCCATTCCATAGTGTTATTTGTTTTAATTTGTTCCTTATGTTCTTTATTGTAAAACAATAATATAGAATATAGATGTTACTTTTATTAGAATATAAAGCCACAAACTATGAGAGTGGCCAAAGGAAAGGCACACCCAAACCTACAGAAGACTTTTAAAAGCAGACAAGATACAGAATTCATACTATTATTTTATTTTAAATAATGTTATTGTGATCAAAGTGAATTGCAAGTCTTTCACACTCATATTTAAGATACATAGTGATAATGAATTAGGGCCATTCCCACCACCAGTGTTGTTTGCCTCCACCCCTATTCCCAGCATGCATTCCATAGCTCCACCATTTGCCCCCTGGACTACTAGTGTAGCAGATCCCCTTTGTATATAGCTTGTTGTAGATTGGGTATCTTGACAGAACTCATACTATTATGCAACCATTACCACTATCCAACTCCAGAATACATTTACTTTCCTAAGTGAAATATTTATACCCATTAAACACTGTAAACCCATTAAATTCCTTACCCTGTACTTCCACAGCCCCTACCAACCATCTTTTCTTATTAAAAAAGAAACATAGTGATAATATCCATACACAAGGGCTAGGAGGACCAGTTCATGTTAGAAAACTTGCCACAAATAGTGAAGGAGTACAGTTAGGGCAAAGAAGAGACCACTATGACAATAACTGTGGAAATGGTCACTCAGGACAAGAACTGAAAAGAAGTAACGTGATATGCATGATGCTTCTTCAGTAGCAATATTTCAAACCACAATGTTTAAAAAGGCAAAGAGGGATGAAGAGGGATAGAATGAAAGAAATAGAAAATAAAAAATGTTTGCCATATAGGCAGACAAGGAAGAGGGCAGGGGGAGGCGGCAAGAAAACTGGGAACATTGGTGGCATGAAATTTTCAGGGGTGACAGGTGCTGTACACTATATGAAACTCAATCATGAACAACTTTGTAACTGAGGAAAAAAACCAATTGTATTATGAACAACCTTGTAAACCAATATATTTCCTCTTTTAAAACTAACTAATATACCATTGTATAGCTTTATTACATTTTTTGTTCATTCATCTGATGTAGAAAATGTGATTGCTTTAATCTTTTGATCACTATAAGTAAGATGTATACATTCTTAAAACTTTATTAATAACATTTTTTTAAAATGTTGGCTAGAAATTTCTTCATAAAATCCTAAGAAAAATCCAGCCAGAGGAAAAGATTCTCCACGTAGTTTAACCTTCCTACAACTACCTTCTGCAAGTTAAATGTTATGACATTAAAAATAAGACTACTTTTCGGGGAAAATAAAAATGAATTGTACCAGGACTAAACAGCCATATGAACATTGAGTGTAAATAAAAAATGATCAGACTTAAACATCAAATTCAAAGTCAACAACAACAGAATCGATTTACTATCTACAACAAGCTATACACAGAGGGGAACAGTTACACTAGCACTCAGGGCGGGGGGGAGCAAAGAAGGGAGATATGAGACACATACTGGGAAAAGGGGTGGAGGGAGGACAACACTGGTGGTGGGAATGGCCCTCATTCATTGTCACTATGTACCTTAAATATTACTGTGAGCGATTTGCTATTCACTTTGGTCACAATAAAAATTATTAAAAAAATAAGAATACTTTCTTTCCAATCACCAACTTAGTTCATATAAGTCATATAAACATTGTAAAACACAAATTTGCCATATTAAGTTGATAAAAGAAAAAAAAACATATTCTCTAATTTTCCAGGAAGTTAAGTTCTAGAAATCATAATATAAGCATTGTAAAACACAAATTTGCCATATCATCAAGTTAATAAAAGAAACAAACAAAAAAGAAACCCCATGTCCTCTAATTTTCCAAGATATTAAGCTTCCTTCAACTCTGAGGGTACACATAAGTTTCACGATAAGAAAAGTTAGAAAAAATTGGAGTTTCTATGATGATGAATATAGTAAACCTCACATAATAAGGTTTACTAGTGAGGCTCCAGCTTAATATAGTCAAAGTTCAATGTTTTTCTTAAAATTGTATTTGGAAAAAAATTTAAAGTAAAGGGAGAAATAAACTAATAGCATCAATTGCCTTATCTATATCTTCCTTTTATGTAAAACTTTATTTTCAAGGTTAAGAAACTATCATTTCATATTTTCAGGCTGTAGAGATTTAACACTATAAATTTGTGTGTTTTCTTGAAAGAATTCAAACCTTTTATCTCAGGAATGTCTATTAAAAAAGACCAAGACCCAAGCTAGGTCTTGCTGGTACCTCGCTTGAGTGCTTTTTTCTGAGAGATGAACTTTCCATATGTGAGATCAACATACTTCTCTGTAACACTGAAAATTACCTTCCTCTAAGTCTTGTGCTTTTGGGTTAAATGAAAATTATACTGTCATCCTCACACTTGTCTCTCTTGCCAATCACCATTTTAATGCTGCTACTCTATACTATTTTATCATGAAGGCACAAAGAAATAAGTTTTGAATTTCATACTATAAAAGAAGTCATAATAAAAAACTATTATTATTACTAAATGTGTGCTTCTCAAAAATGACAACCTTGTCATCTGTTTTAAAATACTGTGCTCAGTGACTCAAACAGTGTCATATGAAAGTAAGATAAATGTGGAAAAATAATTCCTCCACATTTTTGTCTAATAAAGGAGTTACTCTTTGAAACAAATGCCTAGCAAACAAAGCAAACAAGTATTTCTTGTTTAAAATGGGTGTGAGGAAAGCCTGTCTTCATAGTAACAAAGTAAAGAAAAATTAATGAACTAGAGAAATTATTATTTATGCTAAAAGAAATTCTTATTTCCATATACAGGCTCACTGGCTTCCAGTTCTTTCTCCTTTGGGATCTAGATTATATTAAGGACAGCAAAGCTAAGTAGTTTGAAAAATAAGGTTCTCCGTCTTCAATGGACTTACAAAGGAGAGAGGTAGGTTATCATTCTATAGAATATTAACTGGTATAACCTAAACACACACACACACACACACACACACACACACATCTGCCATGTCAGTAGAGGGTGAGGCCATACATTCTATAAAGAGTGTTCCAGGTATGGGGTTTTCTGTTGACTCTTCCACAGAGATAATGATAACACTTCTTCATGTTATGCCATAAAATCACCCCTTACAGCATCCAACTGTTAGAATTAGTCAGCAAAACTGGGTTCACACATAGACACAGACCTAAACACACACACATATATATGTGTATATATATGTATATACATATATGTATATACATATATACATGAAGAAGAAAGAAAAGAAAGCCAGTTAAGACTTCAATTTCCCATTTATGAAGTGGATGAAGAAAGCTTCCTTCCTAGACTTTCTTTAGAACAGCCAACTGGCTTGCATTTTATAAACCGGTTTCAACATGTGCTCTTGTGTTTACATTTGAGTAGTCTTGTATTTGGCAACATTTCCAGAATAACCACCCTAAAGTGAAACAAAGAAAAACCATAGACTTTTCTCTTATTACACATATATTTTAGTTATGTCCCTGAGCAGTTACTGAGTAGCATATATTTAACATGAATTTATCTATATAAAATAATTCTGCACAGTAAGTATTACAACACTTATTTTATAATAATAAAACAAAGAAACTGAATATTTTTCAAAACCCAAACTCCAATTAACTGTAGTTGACATATAAACACATAATAATTAATCTGTAAATTCATGTGACACCCCAGTAAAGAAAGAAGCAGAACCATACAGAAAGATAGTCTTCTCTTAGGGACTTATTCTCTTTTTGTGGCTTATTTTTGGGTCAAGTTCACAGTGTTTAGGGCTTACTCCTGGCTCTGTGCTTAGGGACCATGCCAGATACAATTCCGGGAACCATTAGGAGTGACAGGAATCAAAACCTGGTCTGCTGAGTGGAAGGCAAGTGTTCTTTCCTCCGTACTATCTCTGCAACCACATTTGTTTTATTCTTAAAAGATAGTTGAAGCAGATAAATCATGTCAAGTCCCATTTATTTATTTTAAGGTCCCCCTTTTGTTTGTTTGTTTGTTTGTTTTGGGGTCACACTCAGAAGCTTACACTTCTGGCTATGAGTTCAAGGGAGACTCCTGGCAGTGTGGAGTACCATATGTGATGCTAGAATTTGAACCCAGGTTGGCTTTGTGCAGGGTAAGTACTTCAACCATTGTACTTTATAACTGGCCTTCAAGGTCCCTTTGAGCATAATTACACATTTCTGTGAAAGTCTTTCACTCGAGCATTTTAACACTTAAAATTTTTTAATTAGCATAAATTGTGCTTACAATGTTTCTATTTCATCCAAACAATTAACAGCAAATTTGGGTGCAACTTACACATAAAAGTTCCCAATTAAAGCCAATGTTTTTAATAGAAACAATGTTCATAATATCTTTGGAGTAAAGTTTGAGGGTTTATAACAGAACCACTCTATTAATAAGAATAATTGATATGATTAGAATTCCCAGAATTAAGTAATAACAAGACATAAAGTTTCTCTTGGTTGCACAGGTAGTTCAACTCCTGTCATTCATTAAGCTGAGAGAATGACTACAAGAAATCATCAGTCAGATTTTCAGTCATTTCAGTTTTACCATACAGAGAAGGGAGCCTGTCAAAATAGGAAGAAAATGGAAAATAATCTAGTAAAAAAGATCTAATTTGGATAATTCAGGCCCAAAACACATTATCAGAAACAAGCTGTATTCCCTCAGCCACTATTTTGGGAGGACTCAGCTTTTGTGTCCTTGTCCTTTAATTCTCAGAGTATAGACTATATCCAATATAAAGGCTTGCCTTGAGAATAAGTCTCTGAAATAAAACCTAACTTAAGAAACTATTCTTGGGGCCTGGGAGATAGCATGGAGGTAAGGCGTTTGCCATTCATGCAATGGTTCGAATCCCGGTGCCCCATATGGTCCCCCGTGCCTGCCAGGAGCAATTTCTGAGCATGGAGCCAGGAGTAACTCCTGAGCACTGCCGGGTGTGACCCATAAAGACCAAAAAATAAATAAATAAATAAAAGAAAAGAAACTATTCTTGTGCTCACTTCGGCAGCACATATACTAAAATTGGAACGATACAGAGAAGATTAGCATGGCCCCTGCGCAAGGATGACACGCAAATTCGTGAAGCGTTCCATATTTTTACATGACTGAAACCCAAACACAATTATGTATGTAATCAAGGTGTTTAAATAAAAAATATATATATTAAAAAAAGAATATCAGCTGAAAAAAAAAGAAACTATTCTTGAGTTTATTTTTAAAAACAAAATAAATCAATATTTCTTACTTGGAAACTAATCCCCCCTCCAAAATTAAAGATCAATTAATTAATTCCCCCAAACCAACCAAAACAAACAAACAAACAAACAAAAACCTACTTCTATTTCTAGGAAAGAGTAACTGATGTTACTGAGTTTGTGGTTTTCAGACATTAATATCTTTGTTTGTTTGTTTGCTTCGTTTTGGGGGGGGGTCACACCCGGCAGCACTCAGGAATTAGTCCTGGCTCTATGCTCAGAAATCGCTCCTGGCAAGCTCGGGGACCATATAGGATGCCGGGATTTGAACCACCATCCTTCTGCATGCAAGGCAAATACCCTACCTCCATTCTATCTTTTCGGCCCCTAGACATTAATATCTTAGCAAATCAAATACCAAGTCATTCTGGTTCATTACTGTACCCATTCTCCTGATGTCATCAAACGGTTCCACAGACACAGAACAACATTCCACAGGCTGCAGAGTTCATCACTGTAGGCTTCATTTCCAGAGAGACTGGCCTAAATTCCTTTGAATATTTTCCAAAGCCCTTCTTCTAAATTACTTTTCAACATATACTGTACTCTGTAGATTTTTATTGTATCTCATATATTAAATTCTAGCAAGTAAAAAAAGCAATAATATTGGCTATTCTGATGGCATATAGATACAATTTTAATGGTTGGTTAGTCTTTTATTAATTTGGGGGTGGGTTTTGCCACAC